>JAAGNO010006623.1:0-62698 GCA_033439905.1 Ceryle rudis | reverse complement strand
TTTGTTAGCAATACAATAGACTTTTTGTTTGTGAATGCCACTATTTCCAAACCCTTTTTATTTTTTTTTTTTTTTTTTTTTTTAATGGACTTAGTGGTATTTCTGGGTGCAGTGACGACCAAGCCTTAATTATAAAAAAAACTTTAAAATGACAATATGAGGTTCCAATAACATTAAACATCTTCTTGCTGCCATGGAAGCATGGCAGCATCAAACACAACTCAAGTGCAGACCCGAGGACTCCAAAAGGACTGGTGGTATTTCTATCAAATTTTGAATACCTCTGGTTTTATTTTCATTCTCTCTTCCCTATAAGGATATCTCGTCTTTAATTTTCATTAACCCAAACTTTAATTCTGGAGAATATTTTAAAAATTATTTTGCTCATCCACAGTTCAGTGGGTAAGTACTCCCAATGAGACATTATAGAAGATTTTTGCCCTTTTTCTTGTTGTTTGTTTGGTTGATTTTTAGCAGCAGAACTGTTTTTATTTATCACTACTGCTTTAAAAACTAAAGTATTTTATTGCTCATTTCTTTCAGGATCATTTTCATTACTGACAAAGTTACTGTACTCTGCCAAAGTGTTGCTGTATTCTCACCAGCAGAGCACCACCTGCAGCCATCTGCTTTGGCTACTGCAGAGTAATTAGCTGGACCATCGAAAGCCTGACCTGGCTGCTGAAGACACTCTGCCCCACAAAAAAGTGAGCGGCCTTGGGAGAGACCTTGAGACACCACAGAGCAGCAGCCACGTCGAGATCACACGCGTGGGCATAACCCAGGGCAACTTGGCTATTCTCTCATCCTCATCAAACTTCTGAAGTTTCCTCTTAAAATACTGCAGCCATTAGCCCTCTGACATGAAAATAAACATTCACATTACAGCCTGTGTCTACACTATCTTTAAGGCCGTCAGTTTTTTATATTCCCCATTAGAAGTCACTTTTATCTAACACAGCCATTAATGGAGCCATGCGTTTACCTTTTGTTGTGCACGTTGTATTGGCTAAGGTCATTACTTCTATTCAAACCAAGAAGGGACAGAGTCTCCCCATTATTTTCTCTCAAATACCCTTTATTCATTTTCCACATTTTGCTCATTTACTCACAGTCCTCTGACTTGCCATTTTAATGGTTACACAGTTGTTTCCTCTAATTGAGCAGTGACCTGTTAACTTCCAAGACTATTTTTATTCTTCACTACCGTAGGTTAATTTGCAGCCTCTTTTGCAGTCAGTGAAGCTGCATTTGCTGTATTATGCCGAGCAGTCAGCCTTTTTTCTCTTTCTGGGACTGTATACCACCTCCTTTACCTTCACCACCCAGTGCCTTTCCCCTTTTCTAGCACTATCCATTTGGTGCTCTATCTTTGTTCTTTTGCCATTCATAAGACTGGAGCTGGGTGCTGTCAAACGGTTATCTACATTTTCTGAAGTTACTCTTTCTATCAAATATTTTAGGGTTAGTTTTGGTAAGATTATGATGGACGGACACTGTTATGGTGACTGGAGACTAAAAAGGAAGGAGGACACGCACATTCAGTCCTTCTCTGCTGATGAAGGTCTCCAAATGTGCGCCATGTGCTGTCCAGCTCTGTGTAGCCTGTGCAGCTCTTGGAACAAGGAGACTTTGATGCTGCTGGCCTGAACTCTCACATGACAACAAAGCTGGCAAACTACTAATCCCTAAAATCATTTTCCATTTTGTGTCACCAGCCCAAACACAGTCCCTTCACCCCAGTTTCTTGAGGCTTTCCAAATAGCAGGTGCTTTTTGCTTCCCTTTGCCTCTAACAAAAGCAGCAGGAAGAGAGCTTGGCTACCATAGACCTTATAATTGCCTTAAACTACTCTGTGCCAACTTGAAACTTGACCAATGCTGGAGAACAGCTAAAGACTTGTGTTATTTGTAGGGCTGCCACAGTCCTGAATCTGAAGGGTGTAGGGCAAAAAAGGGCTTCCACTCATCTGCAATTTCCAGGCCAGAGCTACTGTATTTCAAGGCAACTGGATACTTGGCTTCACTCTGATTTGGAACAAAAGCCACATATTTCCTAGCTCCCTCCTAAATGAAATCACTATCACAGCAGCAGCTTGTGCCAGAGCCAGACATCCCAGTAGCTAGAGCTCTGGCTCAGAATGAGCCACAAACATGGGGAGATGGGATACGTTGGGACTCAGAGGCTGCCCGAGATTTGGGTGAGCCAGTGGGAAACCCAATTGCTCTAGAAGCACAGCCGGCTCCTGGAGGAGCACCAGCACACCAAGCATTACATTTTCCATCATCCTGCACATTTTCCAGCAGCATAGACTGTCCCTCCTCACCCTCCATCTCAGAAGATGGTTCCAAGATCAGGTAAGATTTGAGTTTTTGAAAGGTTACCTGCTAGCTCCTGACATTTTCATTGTATTATCACTAAACCCAAACGTAGTTTTCTTACTCAATTCTCCTCCAATTCTATCCTTAGATAGACTGCAATTTTTCTCAGTCATGTTCCTCCAGACTATCTTCCTAAATTAACATGTCATCTGTGCAATTATCAAATTAGTGCAATTTAACATTTCTTGATTCCATTCACATTATTCCTCAGGAATTTTCTCCTGCAAAATGTGACAGCATTATCTGAGCTGTGTATTTAAAATGGATTCAATACTTTAGAGACAAATCAGTTCCCCTTAGGTTCCTATGTAGTTCTGCTACAGGATTTGATCAATTATATTTAAAAAGCATTTTGAAATTTCTTCTTTCCTAATCTTGTACTAAGCAAATGACAGTGGCCTCCAAGAGATATCAAATATAAGGGTTGTCTTTTTCTAGTTTTTGAGTTGCAAGTATTAGTAATGGGACGCCTTGATAAAAATGTGCTGTCTCAAAATCTTGCAAATAAACAGATAACTATTAAAAAACCTTTTGACTCCAGTGAAGAAAAAATTGCACTATAATTTAAAGAGTAACAGGGAATTACACTGTGACTCAGGAACGTACACAGAAGGCTATCTGGCCTGAAGCCAGTGGTCTTCACAACTTTACTGGGACTGAAATAAAGTATAAAACTAGAGGTGCAGTGGTTATCCAGGTGTATTTCCAAAACTTCTGAAAGATTCATAGCCCACCCAAGGCAATAATACTCTATTTTGTTCAGCTGTTCACTCGTGATTACATGCTACTGTTCCTAACAACCTGCACTCACTATAATATATATATTACAGTTCTATTACAAATGTTTTTTTCTACCTTGAGTTTTGTTTAAAAAGTTTCCTCATTCCTCTAGAGAACATGAACCGGCTAGTTCAACATTTCCATGGTGTTCTTAATTTCCTCTTATGGATATTTTATTAAAATTCAAAAGATTGTTCTTTCATTTATACCTTTTACAATACATTTTTTCTCTTAAGTGATGCTTAGCATCCTAGATCCCCAAACCTTTAAGGATTCATCTGAAAAGCATTTCACCCTAGAACTTTTAGTTTTGCAAGTAATTTCACATCACGTTATCTCTGACTTTAGTTCTTTTAAATACAGGACAAGGTTTTTCTCCTTTTTTCCACTGGTTTGCACTTCACACCATACAGTGAAATGTGCCACTAGCACAAAAACACGTAGGTAATTTTCAAGCTCCCACCCACCCCAAAATCCTCCACCTTAAATAACCATTTCTTCACCTTTTTATTAGGAATCTCAAGTTTTGTAGTGTTCTTTTTGTTCCAAATAAACTCAGTTGCAGGCTCAATGTATTGTGGTAACTTCGCTATTTACATTTTTTGTCTTTCATTTTTAATGAAGGATTAGTTGCTTTGCCACTTATTTTTGAGACCTTCTGTGCTTTCAGTCTGGTTGTTCGCTTTACATCACCTACCTCGCCCTTCTCTGTACCTGAAACAATCACTGCTGAACAGCCATATATTTGTTGTTTTAAATATCAAGATAAAAATGTAGATCAAATATTACATCAGTTTCCAAGAATCTAAAAGTTACCAAAAAGAAAAACCAACAGTAAGATCCAAGCTAACTTATGCCTTCAAATATTGAGCTAAAGCTTTTTATCGAAATATTTCTAAATCCTTAGATGTACTCTCTCAGATTCACACACAATGAGTCATTCTGAATACCCCCAAAATCTGTTGATTTTGCAGTTTAGAAATATATGAAGCTAGTTTCATTCTCCTGATTGTTTAAAATCTTCCAGTTCCAGTATGTATTCTTGAAAAAAACATTTAACATACAACCTTGAACTTTTCATCATTTTTTCATAAGCTGCTTTAATTTTTTCATAAGCTGCTTTACCCTCAGCCTTTGACAATCAAAAATATTTTAATTGCACTTCATCACCATCCTTCTCACTCATACTACAAATACCTAGAAGAAATACTACAACAGAGAGCAATTGACTTCAGAGGGTTCTGGGTTTCCTGTGACTTTTCACATTATTTCTGTTTGTTGGGATTATTAAGGGTGGTTCAAGTATTCATTTAAAAAAATTGCAATTCGGCTGTAAAAGGGAACACAGTTGCTCCATTCGTCTTTAAAACTCATTGCACTGCAAACAAACTTCTTAAGTATTCAGGATGCCCTTCCCCAGGGCACTATGCTACTAATATTAGTTACACTGCAGGGGTATAAATAATGCCCGGGGAGCTTTGAAAACATATAGCACGAAAACCTCTTCCTTACTGAGAATAAGCTGGAAGTCTGAAATACAGGAGACAAGGGAAGAACAGCCAATATTGATTTTGAGGGTGGAGCACTCAGCATTTAAAATCTAGGCAGGAGGAATAGCCACTACCTTAAGCTGTCAAAAGAAATGGGACATAAAAGTGGAGGAGCAATGGCATTATTTCAAAGAGCCCCAGGGTGGTCTCTGATAGTGTCTTAGTGAAGGCTTAAGAAAGTAGATAAGAATAGGGCCAGTGTAGGGTGATACGGCCCCCGCAGCAGGGAAAATCCTTATTTTGATCCTTAAAAGAAGCTGCAAGTACAACTTTCATTAGTGTGCAGTTAATTGGCATTACGATTATATTTGTGATCTCTAACCACTGAAGGATCTCGTTATGGATCCTGTTGTGATACTCCCATGCACACTCCCAAAACTGAGCAAACAGAAAACCTTCTTCACAACAGCTTACAAGCCAAGTATAAAAACAGCTCAAATCAAGCAAAGGCAGGTTGGAAGTGATGGGCCAGTTTCAGTCAGGATTCTGTCAAGTCCTCCATAGGCTTGCTAGAAATACAGAGGACTATGAATTTCTTCCCTAAAGAAAATAAAGTGGCTTGTTCACATAATGGTGAAGGTGGCACATTCAGACAAAAAGATCTGGCAAAACAGAACATGAGAGAACAAACTTGCCATGGAGGAACACACCTTGTCCACGAGATTTCCATCCAGGCCTTTCTGGGATATGAGGACACACCACAGCACACCACCACTGGGTGCTAGAGAAAGAGCAAAGTGGGAAGGAAAGGTCATAATTAGAAAATATGAGATTAGATCAAGGAGATGGTAGGAGCTTGTTGGCAATGTTGGGCTGGGCTCACCATCAAAGAAAAGCAAATGAAAGCCAGGGCCAAGTAAGAGCAGGTGACAGGCTAAGTGAAGGGACTCGGCAGTGGAAAAATACCAGTAACAGGGCATGGTGAGGGCCAAAGCAAGCCAACAGCCCTGCTCTTAAGTGAGGCAGGTGAAGCTGGACTGCAGGTCAACTAAAGGTGTGGCAGCAAAGACAGATGGAACAGAGAAATGAGATGGGTCATCAGCATGGCAAGATAAAATCACTAATAGCATAGGAATCTCGAAAAAGAAAGGACATGAAACTCTTGACAGGAGAAGCAACGTGTACATCATTAACCTGAAACAGACTGCACTGAACCTCCAGCCAAAATTCATTGTTACTAGACCATTTTGAACTGTGTCCATGGGGTAGTACCCAGTCATTGCTGTCCTGCCACAGACTGGGGCAAACTCAGAATTAATTTTAGGAGTAGCCAGTACGAAAGGCAGCAGCATTATAGTATATTTTTGTTAGTTTTCCCATTGCTCTCTATTTCAAGATGAATTAACCATAGTTTGAGCTGACACTTTCCTCCTAGAGGAGGCTTTAAAGGGTTCAAAAAAGTATAAAACCAGTGAAAGCAAGAGATCACAGTGGCACAATTAGTGATCTCTGGAGAACTCCAGGGCAGGTAGAAGGTGTGCATACTGCTTATTACTTTGGCAAAGTAAATACCTTAAAGCTGTAATGAGGTTATGTCAGATGAAAAAGTCATTCAAAGAAATCTCTTCTACCACCTTAACTGCTGTAGTGAAAATTAAAATAATAAATCATTCTTTGACAGGAAGCAATTTTAAAAAGCAGCTTTAGATTTGGACTCCGACAACCATCATGAGCTTTCTTCACACCTTTCATAACACAATTTAGTAGAATGACACTTCATATTAAAAACAAACAAACAAACGAAAAAACCCATACCACAGAAAAATTAAGGGTTTTGATGTGTACTAGTTTGGTACTAGTTTCAATCCAAAAGAGATCTGTGTGGTTACCAAGATGTTGAAATAGATTAGCTTGTCTATTTCTGCTGAATTAACTACAAAGTCAGAAGGATTTTCCATCGTAAACATACCTCTACGGAGTGGCTGGAAAATGAAACCTATGGATAGTTTGAAATGTACCCAATTAAATACAGATAGCCTGATTAGCACCAAGGAAACCAAAGCACTCACCAGTTTGCATCTATTATAAATAAGCACATTGCAGATGCTCTTATTTGCATATCAGTACAATGCTAATAAATGCGGCTCGCAGCTTCCATACTACATTATGGGACACCAAACAAAGGGAAATACCTAACCTTGGCATGGTTGTATGTTCCCTGGCAAATTATTCACACTCTAGTGTTGGGGTTTTTTCCCTAACTTGCTTCCAGACAGTGAGACAAGTTATGAAAGACTTTTGAGAACAGCATCTCCTGGCTATCACAGAAAGGTGAATTTAGTTTCAGGAAAAGTTTGCACTGATAGAAGGAAACTTCTTTCTCCAACTGTAAAGAGTAGGTTTATGAATTGAGGCAAGTTATTGCATTTCTGTGAATCCCTGGTTTCCAGAAGTTGTTCTGCAATATTTGCAGACAGGCATGTCCCTAGTTCGCAGCAAATACACAACATTCAGCTCCCCCTTCCCCCAGAATAGGTTTAGTTTAAATTAAGCGATCACAGTACACAACAATGGTATGCTGAAGTTCATCTTATCAGTGCCAAGCTGCTGATGGACCTCACCCTCTTCGTAGAGTCCAGATAATACGGTAGGGAAGAGCAGACTTTGACAATCAAGCACCCCAAACTAGCTGCAGGAGCCAGACTCTGCTGAAAGATGATGTGCAGCCAGCAGAGCAGGAGGAAAGACCTTTAAACCTCACCGAAGCAGAAAGGTTTTTTGCAACCAGTCCCACTATAGTAAAGATGTGTTTAAATCTGTATGGAATGGAAACAGTTTCTATTCTGATAAGACGCAGCCTTTCTCTACTTAAAGGGACAACAGAGATAAGAAATCAAACCTGTCAAGACCCTCAAGGACTCTCAAAGTGGAGGCTGGTTATACAATTGAGATATTCCACCAAGAGTAAGAGAGGCATACAAAAAGGTCAATGCCTGTACAGCCACTTCATCCAGGGAATAACACCTGGTTCAACTGGGGGTGGAATGTCTTTTCTAATGTTTTGGGTTTGTTTGGGTTTTTTTTAAAACCTCTTCACTTCCTGGCCATTACAAATAAATTAATGTATTTTCACTCTATCAAAGCCTTAAACCCCACTTAGCATAGACCTGTTAAGTAGGTAATAACAACAAGGTCTCTTCCAGCCAAGCACTCGGCCAACCTGTACACCAGACCCTTGCAGACTCCTCGGCTGACAGGTGGCAGTGGCAGGGTGACTCATGGCCAGCAACAGGATCGGTGCTCAGCTCAGCTGCAGGGGCCAGAGGAAGCTGCTGCTCCCAGTGAGCAACACCAGTGCCTTCCAGAGGGTTGGAGCTGGCTAGCATACTGTAAGACTGGGGTAGTGGTTGGGTCCCAAAGACAAGTGCCATGTCACATAGGATCAACATCTCAAGCCATCTTGTTCAGAAAGCTCTTTTCAAACTTTACCCGAGAGCAGGACAACAACGAAAACAAACAAACAAAAAAAAGCCTTTTCAATTAAGTGGCCTCTGTTGTTTTTTCAGAAAAAATCCCAGGAAGGACAGGAGCTGAGCAGAGAAATTTTAAGGAGGAGCAGTGAGGCAAGAGAGGTAGAACTGAGTGGCTGCAGGAAAAGGAGGCAAGGGAGCAAAGTTTGCTGTGACCCCAAAAGCCACCAAGGTGATTGGACCAAGTCTGAAAGGAGGGACTGACCTGCAAGGACATCATGGGTAGGGGGATATTTGGGTATAATTTGGTCATTTGTACTATTCTGTCTTACCTAACCTATTTTTTAAAAAATATATTTATTCTAATGAGCGATCTAATGAAACATGTGTCTGACTAAGAGCCTTTTAAGTACTTTCTGAATGGCTAAGAGTAAGGTCTAAATACACCTGCCTCAGAGGTTTGGCTAACTAAGAGGTTAGTCACAAATCCTAAAGCACAATCTAATACAAAATTTGGAGGAGAAAAAAGACTTAATCATCGGGTTCCTGTAAGCTTACATTCCTTATCCTCAGCTACAACAGTTTCAGGATGTTTCCCTTAATAAGCTCCATTTAAAGTCTCAAACTCACTGATTTTATTCTACCCCAAGTAAAGAAACACATAAGAATTACAAAACTGTCAGCAACAAGAGCTCTTCTACGTCGAACATTTTACAAGTTTATGGGTTGTAGTTTTCTGCATATTATAAGTAGAATTCAAGATTGGCTACTGCTAAAGTCTGCGATACTGCCTAATAACCCTTTGCCAGTTCGATACGGTAACTAAGAGCCATAAAATCCGAGTTATTTCACAAGAAAAACCTCTACACTCAACACGTGGAAAGTCACGATCTTTAAAATAATGCAGAAGCGAATAAAGAGGAATTGTTAGGAATAATGAGGAAAAAAGTAACTATGATATTTCACATGCTCTTTAAATACAGTGCCCTAGAGCACTACCAGAAAAAAAAAATAAAAAGGCAGTTTTCCAATGTTTAAAAAAAATATGGTTTCAGTAACATGGTGAAATAACCAGAAGTAGAAAATGTCTACAAAATAGCATTCTGGCACAAACACGTACCCATGTATTCAGCACATGCTGCTGCATGCTTAGCCATTTGGACATGCAACTGCAAGCACTTGCAGCCTCGGATGTGTGGAAATTGTGCATCAATGGATTCAGGGATGGATAATTATTCCATGCCTTTCATTTCTTTGACATTTATAAGCCACATTCGTGTGTAAGGTCTGGTTGCTTTGCTCCACTCTAGTGATACAAAGCAACTGAAAACCTTGCTCAGTTGCTGTTTACTTCATCCAGAAATCTTTCTGTTTATGACAAATAATATTTGTGAACTGACAGACAAATCCATGACTGGAAGTGAAATATCCTGGTGTACTACCTGGCAGCTCTTTAAATTATTAGTTATATTACGACTGAGCAGAACAACCCTGGGGAATCTTGTTTCTCAGCAAGAGTCAAATAGCAACTCCTGAGTTGGACCTGTGAACTTCAGTTAATGTATTTTACTTGAAATTCACTGTTTGCAATAGTTTTGTACAGTCAAAACCAGAAGAGGGGAAAGAAAAAAGCTTCACTATTTAGGAAGGGAATATCCCATACCATTTTCCCCTTCTCTTCTGCAAGCCAATTCCTTCTGCACATGCCCCTAAGGTGCAAAGGATTCAAATCTTCAAATTCTTGCTGAGCCCTGCATAAATGTACCATGTCCAGGTCCCAAGGTGTTAGAACAAGTCCTCAGTGGCACAATGACAAGAAAGGAACACGTCTGAGAACTTCTCTTAAGCCCCTGAAGTTCACATTGATAGATATAAAGGTTGACAAGGCTGAAGCATGGGCCAGGATGATATGATCAGTTTTGGAGCAGAACCCAACAGTGCTCAAAGTTTTTGTGCAGCAACAATAATACATTTTGCTACATTATTATTTCAAATCCATTTTGGATAGATGTGTCCCTAGAGAGCCTTTTAACAGATAGCTTTGATTCAATAAACCTTTTTCTTCCCCGTGAAGACCAACTACGTTCAGTAAGAGCACTACCTAAAATACAACATACCATGAAGAGAGAGTAGCCGAAGCTTTGAATGAGAACTGCCTTTTCTGGACACACACATTTCATGTTTAAGGTGTGAAGCGTTTTCAGTAACACCACTTCAGTGCTTTCTTATAAAATTGAACTACTACTTCTACTCACTGCAGTACTGAGCCCAGTCCTGTTCAGTATTTAGCTCTTCTAAAATGTTTACACAGTCAAGAGTCCCTCCCACTATGAAATCACACCACTTAAAATGTCATCAGCCTCTACTGCTTTATACTCCCGATTAAGAGCAAAGGGAAGAACTGACACTGAGATATGATGTTTAGCCACAGGGCCTTACAGGTAAGGACTGGAACAGTAACTCTGGAGAGACAAAGTCCTTATACTTTAATTGAGCGCTTCAATGCCAGACCAGAAGAGGATGTTCAAAGACAGTGGCAACAGCCTCGTTGCTTACACATTCAGATGAAGATGCACAGAAGCAGCTGTGAAAAAGAACAAGATGAGGGGAATAGCAGTGATCTTGCAAACTAAAGAAACAGTCCTTGAAAAGCCCTGCTCCTGAAAGCTTAAACTGCAAAGCACTCAACTCATTTTTATCTCTTTTTCTTTCAAGCCATCCACACATCTTCAAGGATAGTGCACATCATGAGAATAAAGAAGCGTGTCAAGACTTTGGAGAGCTATGGAGGCTGAGGCCTACATGATAAACAGAGAATACTTAGAAAAAGCTTGATCTGCAATAAAAGTAATTACAGAAATATTTGGGAGTATTACGTCTTGCCTCCCAAACCAATCAGACACCTGTCTGGAAACGATAACCCAAAGAGACACTTGCTACAGAGAAATGAACTGAGCGCACAGCCTTGCAATGGTATCGGCACTGCGACTGAGAATGCTCCTGCCAGGTAACGCACGCACTCTTTCTCTGCCCACCTCCTCCTCATCTAGAGAAGCAGGTTACTATTAATAACAGCACCTAAGAATCATTCAAATAATTTCATTTGTAACTTCATGATGCATTGTTTTAGCAGAGTGGCAATATGCAGTACTTCATTTAATAGTATTAGGTCTTGAGCATTTGCATTGGCTTTTAATCATCCCACATACTGTACTTGTTATTTTCATTTAGCATCTTTCCCCTTCTACCCACCAAAACCAGAACAGATTATCCTACCAGCTCTGCTGCCCCTGTGAGCCAGAGAGTGCAGCTCTCTACGGGTCAGGTCATGTGGCTCCAATTCAGCATTTTGAAATAATGAGCCTGCCAATTAAGAAGGTGGTGCCTTTGAGCAATGAATAGATGGTACAAAAGAAATCAGCACCTGTACAGAAGAAAAATGAGACTTACTGCAATGAAAACACTTCCTTTCTGCTACTTTAGAAAAAAATTAAAAACAGTAAAGGCAAATTAGAAAGGAAAGAGCCATGACTCTTCTGGATCTGCTTCAAATGTGTATAACAACACACCCCAGTTGGTTCAGTAACTCCCATTCCAGGCAGAATAAATATTTACACATAACATACACTGGCATATATAGATTCTAGATCAGCCATAATATGAATATAAACCAATTTTTTTTTATTTTATTACTTTATGCATCAAAATACACTGTTTCTGGAGGAAATAAAAGGCTCTGCCTTTGCTTTGGCACTCTGTAGTTGCATTCAGTAGGAATGTTACAAAGGACAGAGAATGCATTTAAATATCCAGGGACAGGCATTATTTTTGGAGACAACAAGTAGCTGGATTCATTGCAGATCAAGCTGAGCCAGCTATACAGCATAAGACAAGACTCTCATCTGTCCTCAACAGACTGAGGAATATCTTCAGCAACAGAAAGGACTTGCAATAGCAGCACTTGGAATGTGTTTGGAATCAAATGCTATCATACACCTCTCTAATGGGCATTGTACCCTCCTATTATCACATACACTGAAGCATAAAGTCATCAAGCTAATTATTTTTCTTGCTTTACATCATCCAATACTTCATACTGCCTTTTACAATTATTGTTCAGAGATTATAATCAGTACTCTGTGTACAACCACACATTCCCAAATGTTCCTGCAGTCTGTTCAATCAACTTGAGCTTTACTTCTGGTCTGCCCAACAGCCTCGACCAAATAATCAGCACTGATTTCCTAACATCCTTGAGCAGTTCGAACACATTGGTCCCATCACCTCTCAGCCTCTTCTCAGAAGTAACTCCAGTCTTGTAAATGCATTAATGTCTATGCACCATCGTACCATGTGCCAGGCAAGCTTCCCTAAGCTATAAAAATCAATTTATTACAGCCAAAAAGTTAATATTAATGTCAACATTTTGAGAGTTTCTTCCTCTAAGTCTTGGCTACAATATAAATGGTAGATATGCTACTATAATTATATTTGCAGTTCAGAACCTATGTAAGTATTGCTCTTTGCTTGCTCCCTATATCAGATAGGTGGGTACTTAAAATTCACAGCTCACATTTCCAAAAGCTTCACTGTATGCAGGAAGATCTCAGATCAAACTCTCTTTTGTATTAATGGCATAATGAGGACCTCCTAAAGAGGATCATCTGTCCTTTTAATCAGTACGAATCTTACAAATGTGAATTCTTACAAACCCAAACCTTTGGAGATGCAAATTCTCACACACAACAATACCATCTTAAAATACATACATAATGCCTGTATATACATTTGGAAATCTTATCATATACAATAAATTTTGCTACAATATTATGGTAGGGACATCACATCAGACGAACAAAATCCTGTTGGTACCACAACGTACTTTTACATGTCTCTATTAAAATACAAAAGTTGCTGTATTTCCACAGGCAGCCATAATTTAGATTAGTGCCTCAGTTAAAACACTAAGTCTTTCATTTGCAAAGATCTGCTAGAATTTATATTAATATTATCATCATTGTTATTATATCAGAGCAGCAAGTGCCACGAGGCATTCTCCTGTCAGCACTCCGTAATAATTGGTGTGGACCCAAACAATTGCCAGTTTGTTGTCTTACAAGTGGATAAAGTTTACTAATCCGATTCTGCAGAATACTCCATAAACCAAAGATGATGATACTAATTGGGATACCTGATCTTCAAATAACACAGCAAAGGGTTTGGGGCAGTGCAGGAGGGGAGGTGAGAGATTAGGGCAAAAAATTTACACAAAACTCTGAAAGGAAAAAGAAACTGCTTTGGAAGTCCAGGAAGGATATCAGAGGCTAAAATTTTATTCAAAATCCAGTATCCTGTTCCTAATGATCTGTCCATATTGTCAGGCTGAGAGGGCACTGCAGGGAAAAAAAAAAAAAAAAAAAAAAAAAAAAGACTTAAGAGTTCAAGACTTTCCAAGGAGGATGAGACAAAGTTCCTGCATGTTTCCACTGATGTTGAGCAAGTCTGCTTTTCATCTCTGGCCAGTCTTGAGGACAGGTGAGCAGTTCCTCTTGGACCTCACAGCTGATGGCCACGGGTGCCTTTCCTCCCTGACCTACAAGCACCCTTTGTTTGCAGAGCCAGTCTGAATCACGCCCTCCTTCAAATTTACCATCAAAGGGCACGGAGATGGAAATTAATCCAAAATTAGCTGGCTCACTCCTCACCTCATTTGTTCCAAATTCATGTGGCAGCACAGCTCTTCGAGGATTTATTTGTTCATGACCACGTATGTATGAGATATCTGAATATCTAAAACAAGAGCGGTTCAAAACAAATCCTACATGCTCATCTCAAAACTGACAGCAAAACCCTCCCAGGGGATTTCTGTATGCATAGGAAAATTGCTTTTCGACAACAAGCACCACAAATTTTAGTGGGTTACTGTCTCTGACATTTGACTTGCTCTCTTCATTTTGTTTTCTATGACAAAAGGAACAGAAATTCTCACTCTATTCAAGCAGTTCCCTCGAAGTCACCAAGGTGCTTCCAAATACATATCACAGCTGCAGAGAAAATGTAGCTTTGAAAAAAATGTAGAAAAGTGGTAGGAAATTTGAAAATTGAGCAGAAACAAGACTATATGTTTTTCAGCAGGCAAATGAAGGGACATGCAAATAGCGGAAGTAAACCTAATACCACGTAACAACTTCTTCACAGTCATTTTTGACACTTAAGAGTTGAGCCAAAAAGCTGAATACTAGTTTTTGTTACATATTTTAGCTGATGCTAGTTTCCTCACTGACATGAAGCATGTACTTCTTTATATTCCTCTAAATCCTTTCTTAACACTCACCGTTTCCACAGCACGTACACAGTCCGCGATTACAAGTCGTCGGCCCTGCTGATATCCATTGGCAGCTCCAGCTTCCTTTCCCCCCAGCCTGTGTAAAGGCCTAAAGAGTTTCTATCAACGCTTTACTCCTTCCACAAACAACAACAACTTAGCAAAACCAGTCAGGGCTTTTTGGACCTTGCCCTATCCAACAAGTGGTGTAGAAACCCCAGCCTAGGATCATGGCAGGGCTTTAGAACACAGCACATGTGGCTCCCATGCCAGCCAACACATGCAAATGTATAGTCACATAAAAAAAATGGGCAGCTTGACCCTAGTAAGAGAATATCAAGAGCTTGTAAGAACATTAAGGAACTTGTCAGTTGGTAGGTACACCTCCATAGCCGGACAACCCCCATATTGGAGAACACTGGTTTAGAAGCATTGCTGGGTTTGTCTTTTTTTTTTTAAATCACAATTCTATTTGAATTGTTGTAACTTGAATAATCTCTGTTTCAAGTGTGTTGCTTGCACATTAGTCACATGCACCGGTTTCCAAGAACCTACAGCATTTGATATGTTATTTGTACAAGGAGGTAAATTCACCTCTGTTACGTCCATCTGACTTTTCTGACAGATTGAGTGGTGATAAAGATTAAAAACTTGAGAGCTGATACAGTCAGAATAAGTTAAAATAGTCCCCTTTTAAACTTGCTGCTATATGAACAGAAGCTTAGGAGCACAGATTTAGTTCAGAGGTTTTAAAAAATGTAGTTTTACAGGTTCACAAGAGTCTTGTGAAGACTAACATGCATTTTACTTTTTCCAACCAATGAATGAACAGCATGAGGGGATGCCATCTCGTGCTGTGTTGGAAACCTGTCTTGAACATTGTGCTGCCAGAGATGCTGCAGCAGTAGCCTCACCTCAGGTGAGTCATTTTGTTACTTCAGGTGTTGTCCACAGATGTTGCAGGCTTCACTACGTACAAGTTGTCTTCCCAAAGTGCCGCGCTAACCTCACAGTTCATTGAAATCTGATGCAAATTCTCCGATTCCTGAAGAGGTAGACCCAAAAAAAAAAAAATATCCCACAAGGTGACCTTGTGCAACCTCTGTCAAAGCAAACTTGAAAGATTTATGCCAGCTGTCATAGCAGATAACCAAAATGAAGGCAAATTAATTTTCCTCCTAGTTTTGCAGTTGTATGGTGGCTCAGGTCATCCCCTCCTCCCAGAAGCCTCCCTGGTTACAAGCTTCATGATCTGTATTTGTGCGTTCACAGGGAAATAGTTAGATGGGAAAGGAACATTTTTCAGGCAATTAGATCACCATTTCTATCCAAACATTACCAAAAACCCATGCAGTTCAGTTTCATTCCCTGTGTCAAGATGAGGACAAAGCCCTGAAGAAGGAAACTTCAGTTGGCAATGTCTAGGACAAATATTTTTGCTTTCATCTAATTAACGTGAAATGTCGCTGATTTTGGTGATGAAGCATCCGATAGTCTTCCCATTTCTTCATTATTAAAAGGTCACAAGCTTCTTGTTAGCATACATTACATCTTTTAATGTAAACCCCAGATTTTGAGGAACACGAACACCTTTTTTTCCTGTTATTTTAATCTCCATTTTACTCCTGAATACAGGAGGTGATTTAAAGCATCAGATGACTATAATTGCATGTGCTACTGTTGCATTTTTCTGCTTCTTCAAAGCTGATTTCAGCATTTTTGACTGTACAGGGTATAGCACTTTATTGACCAACAAAGAAACATCCTGAAATACGTTTCCATCGCCCTCATATTGATTTCAGTCAAGCCTGACAATCATTTAAGATCAAACATTTTACAGTCTGACAGAAAAACCTAACACACACAAAAAGAAAAAATTGTTTTCTGCAGAAGTGGATGCACGAAGGGCTTGAAATGCCCCACAACGACCAGGACCCTTTTACTCCAAACTCAATAAACAGGGTCTCATCTCAAAAGCATCCAATCTCTGCAACCTGTCAAAGCACACAGACAAGTAAAAGGCTGAAAAACACAGCTTAGAGAAAAAGATTTGATGATATCAATCCATTTAGTTTATCAAATGAAAGGTTAAGTCATAGCTTCATCACAGCCTCTTGCCATCTACAAAAAATTGATACTCCTTTAATCCAGCATTCAAAAGCATACGAGATTCAGGGCAGCTCAAGAAACCAAATATAGAAATAAAGGCCAGCTTTTAAATAACAGGGCAAATGCCAACTGGAACAAGATGCCATGATGTGAGGTGCGTTCACCACAACTGGGATGGTCTCCAAAAAAGAAGTGCTCTTTGTCAGTTGTTTTCAAACTTTTTCAGTCTGTGGAGTCCTGAAAAATTTCAGGATAAGATGCAAGCCTCCCTACAGGTATTTTAACGCTGCTGACAGTTGACAATATATGAACTCTTTTTGTTACCTCTCTTTGGTAACTAGATGTAATATTAGGACAGACAAATGGTTCACAGACCACTAGTCTTACTCAACAGCATTTAATTCAGAAAAGCTTAGGTTACTTAAGAGCCCACACTACCAGATCATAGATGGTCTCTTACCATCTTGCAGTTCTGCAGCAAGAAGAGATGCTGGAACAGCAGCCTGGTCTCCAGAAACAAATCAGCCTCCAGAGATAGTAAGTACTTCAAAGGTCCTTTGGAGACATCAGCAACCAGATAGTTACAAAGACAACGATACAGTAGGAGAAATCAAAGAGCAAAGAGTCCAGACTCCCAACAGAAGGTCCCCAAATTTGCAAACAAGTGGAAACACCCACTAAGATCAGACATTTGCATATTTTCTCACTTATGCAAATGCTTTTCCACGCTTGATTTGTACCTTGAGCGATCTACTCCCACTCCAGCTTTTACTGAATGGTAAAGAATACACATGGGAAAGATCATGCATTGAATTTTCTGTCATTCTTGTAAGTGAGGCCACAAAGAAAAACGTCTTGCATGTTAATAATTTCTGAAGCCTCGTAATTGTTTTCCAATGAAAGCTGATGCTGGTGTGATAGCTCTCTGAAGACATGTATTCAGCAAAATGACTTTCCTATTGTCTTATACATAAACTATAAGCTGATGAACAACCCCCATACTCTAGGAACTGTTTTCCACACTAGGAATATAAGTTTCTAACGTGGAAAAAGTGAAGTTTATATCCTACAAAGCTCTAAACATCATATAAGTACCCACAAAGCTACATGCTAAAGTGCAAAGACTGCTTCCTCCCTCAGCATCTCCTGCCCAAAACTGCTTAGTCCATACTAATGGAGAGTTCAGCTCATCTCCACAGGCATCACATGCAAAAGGCTCTTATTGACTACATGAAGATATTTGGGATTTATACAGAGGTATTTTTACAGTAATAATTGTGTTTGTGTAGAAATCATTTCCACCCTTAAGAGTTTAATCAGAAGGGTGTTAATTTCTCTACCAGTCTTTGGTTCAAATCAAAGCAAGTATCTAACGGTTTACTTGAGTACGGGAAAGGCTGCACAGAGTAGTAACAATGAATATAATAATACATTAACATTACTTTAATTGGTGAATGATATAGTTTAATTGCTTATGTCATCAAGTGTCGTAAGATCACATTTGTGAAGTCAAGATACCGCTAACTTGAAAAGTTCATTGCAACTCTGTTGTTGAAATCAATACATTATTTCTCTTTCATGTTAACCAGCAGAATAACGTCTATTGAGTATAAAGCACACTACAGGTAGAGGGTACAAAATGTCTACACGGATTCAATTGTTTTTACCTCTAAAGTTTCAAATGTAAGAGTTTTGTTCATTTAGCTGAGCAGCTCTTCAGAGAGATTTCTGCTGTTATTGCCTTGCTCTGTTAAGCCCCAAGGATTCTCAGTGTGATAATAAACTATCCCTTGTTAGGCACACGTCTAACCTCAGCAGTAAAGACTCAAATGCACCCCCTCTAACCCTTCCACCACAAAAGCATAAAATATTTCCTCTGATAGCCTCACTGTGCTATTTAAAAGCACAGGCCTGACTCAAGAACAGGTCTTATTTTTATCTTGAAGCCTGCGCCCAATTCCCTTCCACAAGCATTTGAACGAAGGGCTGCCAAAGAGGCTGCAGCAGTGATTGGAAGGTCCATCTGGGAGTGGACAAAGTGCCAGGGATCTGAAGGGGGTCGGTGCGTAACAGATCACATTCAGAAGAAGGGACCACAGGCTGGTAGCGCTATTCTGCGTTACTTGGTTACTGCTCCCACGGGAGACTTTTCTCATGGCTAATAGCTGGATCTGAGTGTAGCACAAGCAGACTGCTCAGGTCCTGCCCACCTGGACATCAGGCTGTAGCAACAGCTATGAAATAAAGCTCCAACAGAGACATCTGCAGCAGTAGCCAATGGAGACAGCCTCCTATCTTTGCCTTAACTGCTCAGTCACTGTTTCTCAAATCGCCCAAGGCTAAACGATTGCCAATACATGTGCATCAGCAAATAGTTACTAATGACTGTAGTGTGCAGAGGTGTTGATTCCATGGTGCTAAACGGTGCTTTGAAAAAGGTGCTGACTCACAGAAGAAAGAGGAATAATGAGATGCTAAACTACTAATAATTTAGCTTGACTCTAAATCCCAGAGTGCCAATGTCTTCCAGTAAATATCCCATAACAACCATCAAGTAACGAACCAACCAGCATATAGCTGAGCAATAGAAAAATGCATCATGACTACCTACTGTTCTGTGCTTTCAGATTGAAGTGATATTTCCCATAACAGATGCAGGGAGAAAGGAATCAACTTTACCAGGATGGGGAAGGAACATTCACCCTCCTTTTGGAACAGCCCACAAACCCAGGCACATCCGGGCTGGGGTAGGATGTGGCATTTTTGTGGTATTTTGTGGCATTTGTGGTAACGAAGGTCTCTTACTCTCCTCCATTGCAGCCACGGACCCACCCACCCACTCAAATTGTATTTGATTTTAGCAGCCTCTGAACAAATTACCAGGTGCTGGTGTATCCAAATTTTTATTTTATTTTTTTAAACCAGATTTCAATGGCTATGGGCATTTTCATGGATTTAACTTCGAAGCACAACTTGGGATTTGCTACTGCTTCACAGAACTAATATACATTTTCTGAGTCACTTCTCTGCAGTGTTCATTTCATTCAAACACAGGAAGTTTTATTCAGAAGTTTTTGGCTAGATGATCAAGGTCATAACTTAATCGTATTTTTATTTTGTTGGGATTTCTTATGAGTATCTACTTTATATTTTAAACATGTAACTAATACATCCTGCACATGCAGGTGCATTTTCAGGGCTAGGATTTTCCCAGTCTCTACAAGGGATCAGTCTCCCAGGCCCAAAAATTATCTATTTTTTCTAAAGTTACAGGGAGCCAGGAACACATTCCTACGACTAGCTGGGAAATTAAGCTCAGTTTGAGCAGCATGAGTAGCTTTTTTCCTTCCAGCACCTTTCAAAACCCCAGAAATGGCACTGTTTTCTATCTAAAATGATGTCCAATTTACATGAGTGATTTATTACAATTAATGCAAATAGCTTAAAGCAGATTTAAAAGACTATTAAGTATCTATGCTAAGTCAAATTATTTGAAGACAATCTAATTATTTTGACATGCAAATAGAAGTTTGAACATACAGACTTGGGAAATATAAAATCATCTTCCAGATACAACTTAATGATATTCCAGGGCAGCCTTTTCAGTTTGAGAAAAATTAAAACTATTCAAAACTAAATAGACTTCTATTTAAATCTCAATTTCACTTTCTCATAGACTATATTATCAAAGAAATTGCTCACATTAGCAATAAAGGAAGCACTTGGAGCAGAGACGTACTCATAGGACAATTAGTAAATGTAATGCTAGACGCAGTCTTGTAGAAAGCAAAGAGGGAATTTTGCTTAAGGATGCCTGGGTTTGACGTGAGATTTGATACAGCTGCCTCCTCTGCTGGTGTAAATCCAGAGAAGCCCCAAAGTCAGCTCACCGCCTACTTCTGTACTGCAGCTGCTCAGAAGGGAAGCAGAGTGCAGCAACGGGAGTCAAATATGGCAAAGGTGGAGTTTTCTGATACCTCCACCACAATTTGCGGCAGAGAAAGGAGTGGGAGAAGAGGCCTCAAAAAGTGGGTTACTACATGAGAAGGCAGTTCACACAACACAGAGATCACCAAAGAACTCATGAATGGCCAAGATCACTCCCAGCCTCGGGGAGGACAGATTTCAGTTAGTCACATTAAGAATGCTGTTAAATACCTTGAAAAGTACTGACCTCCCATTTGCGAAGTCCTCCAAAAACGTCCTAAGTCTAGAAAACCATTTGCAGTCTCTTCTGCAAGGGAAAGCATAAATCACTGGTGAGGAAATTTGAGAATTGTCCTCACCGCTGGTGTCCTACTTCTTCAGTCAATTAGCACCATCAATAAAATCTTGACAGCAAGGAACACTCAGGAAGGTGGACAAGTTGCCTTTACCCAGAAGTCCTCCTGGCAAGGAAAAAGAATAATCCTGTCCTGTATTAACAGTGTGCATATACTGACATCAAGCGGTGGAATAAATCTCCTTTCCCAATTCCCTGTAGGGTTTCTCTCCGTTTGAAACAGCAGTTTGCAGTTTGTGCCATCCCTATTCATCTCCTGAAGGTAATGGCCGTTTACCAAATACTTTACCCAATGGTCCTCTGCTCAAGGCTTCACAGTTTGCTCTAATCAGGAGCAAAAATAACAATTAAAGGGTGCTTTTATGTATTTGTCAGGAAAAGTGTGCTCATTGGCATGACAGCTGTCTGTCATAACTCATAACCGCAATCGAGTAATGGAGAAATGTGCGTTTTGCTCACTTAGCTAACAATGATTAGCTCTGATCATTAACAACCAGATGCATTAGTTAGACATGACAGCGGCTAATCAATCTGACTCAAACTAGAGATATCAGAGATTTAGGAGCAGATCAAAGCAAAAGCTTCCAGGAAATAATAGCTTAACCAACACATTTCAATTTACATCATGGGTCCTGAATGAGGGCCGTTCACGAGGCTCTTAATTACTTGACAAATCTATAAAACAAATCTCCAAAGCACCTGCTAAATATGCAAAGGCAGAGCACTCTTTAATATGGAAATCAGAGTCAACAGTCAAGACTAAAACACTCCTTAACTGTGAAAGGAATTCAAACCCCAAATTTGTATTGAAAAACACAAACTGTGTCTATCTTCTGCATGCACCAACACACACCTTCTTCCAGCCTGTACGTATCAATGTGTACAAAGAGACAGCTCTCTGTATATAGATGCAAAGTATTTAGGCTAAGAGATAGGATGAATGTTTCTGGGGGGAAAAAAAAAAGCATATATTCCCAGCATCTTTAACACTGTGAGTCTTCATTATCAAAATTTGCATATTTTTTCCCTACAGAAAGAAAAATAGACACATAAATAGACAAACAACCAAACGGAAAATATATTATTACAGGTAATGTATGAAAATTATGATTATAGATCCCCAAACTCTCCAAGATGAGGAAGAAACAGACAACTAAACTGGAAGGAAATATACTGAAAATATATAGCCGCCTCTCAGATGTGAGTTGTATTGTCTAGTATTCAGTCTGGCTTTTGAGGGTCTGTTTAACTCCCTTTTTCCCTACGCTCAAACTAAAGCTACAGATAAAATACGCTAACATGTCTCAGATGTACATCAAAAGTAAGCTTGCACAGTGAAACAAATTAATCTCTGGCACTACCTCCTGGGTGTAATGACAAAAGGGATGACTATAACCCAAGCACATATAATTGCAGCGAAGCCAGATGCAGCTCCTCTTTTTGAGTCCCTTACTCCCTGCTTTTTTTGCAACCTTCCAGCCATGGAGCTCCTAATCAGGCTCCAACTGTTCAATTACTGCATTTTCTCCAGAGCTCAAATTCTCTCTTATTTCATGGGTTTTCATGGCAATGCCCTGTGGACCGTAAGAATTGCCTGGCCTTAATTTTAGCTTTCACACCAAGTTCAGCTTGCAAATTCTTGTTCTCTGCTACCTGCACCACCTCAGCCGCACCGAGTTTCTTACTGCAAAGGAACTGACATCAAAGATGCTGTTTCAGTGGAATGGACTGCAAAAGCCACAACTGATGGTTGGAGCCATGCACATGCATTGCCTGATCTTCCAATGCATAATTTACCAATAGCTATGTGGTTACAGTGGAGAGTTTCCTGCTCCCAAGATAAAATGCTTTAACACTGCAGCTACTACTAAGGTCTTTGGTTATGCGTGCTGACTCTTTAACGATGAGTACTTCTCAATATGCAATTGGTAGTGCAAATAATGGTTTAGTTATTCACAGAAAATCTTTTCGACATAATAAAAATGTTCTCTTGTGTTCCCAGTGTAACAGATGTCCTGTTTAATTGCATGGGAAATGTGAAAATATTTAACATTTTGCATAATAATCAAAGCAGAAAGTTGTATAATAACCAGAGTAAATGTCATCTTCCAGAAACTGGAGGGGAGTGTGGACCAAAAAACCCCAAAACAAAACAAAACCACAGTAGAATGCTTTATATCAGGGCACTACACAATTTAACTTTTCTTGTGATCGTGCACAGTAAAAGTATATTATTTGCTAATGTCAGCATCTATGAAAGAATATGGCAATGTATCACACTAAAATTACACTTACATAGTTTGCTTCTCAACTTGCCTTCACCATAAAGTAATAATTAAAGATATTAACACCTCTTATCAGGATTCTTAGGCTGTTTGGATAAGCTTTCAAGAAAATCAGACCTCTTGCCCTTCCTCACTACTGCATTTTATACAGGCACCCAGCACTGCAGACATAGGAAGTACCATACAAGAGAAATCAAAAGGCATTTCCATGCAGTTGAGAGGTGCCCCTGCCCAAGGCCAAGGTCCCTTCCAGCCTAAGCCACTCTCTTTGAGATTCGAATCTCAAAATCAACCATAGGTCATTTCATAACCAACAAGAAGTGATAGCTATACCATCCACAATTCCCTGTTGGAACATTTTACTCCAAAGAGAGCATCAACCAGAACACACTTAAAAAAAAGTAAAGAAATGAAGCCAGAGTGGATTAAAAAAAAGACAGTTTCTGTAAGAGGAATGACCTTTCTTCTTCATAGCAAATATTTTTTTATTATGCAGAGTCCCAACCACATATAGTCACTCTACAGCTTCAAGTGAACTTATTTCCCTTTCTGACTGTATTATAATGTATCTGAAAACTTGAAGCCTGCAAACCTTACTAAGACTGTTTATTACAACACCTTTACCTTCCTTTTTCACCTACTCAAGAGACAGAACACAACTTTTGTTTTTATTAACAAAATGACCTTTGACATGTCATTTGAAATTCTTCACATCCCGTGTCTCAAATACCATGACACTTTCTTTTACTCCCCTCTGACACTCAACTACCATCACTGCTTTCACATGTAATGAATAAAGTATACAGATCGTGACTGAAAATTCCCTGTTAATGAGCCATGGCTTTTAGTCACTTTTCCTACACAATTCACACTGTTTTCTGAACTTCCTTCACTACTTCTCTTATCCCTGCCAAGACAGATATGCTAGATGTATACGTAATACCCTGACATTCGTCACTAGCTGAATAGACTTTCTTCCTTTAGCCCGGATCCTCTTTTTGTCAGATAATGGTATTTGGGTATTAAACCTTTACGATATCAATAATTTCTTAGTACTTCCTTATTAACAGTAACAGCAGAGCCGGAAACATTTTCTTTTAGTATTAAGGA
This sequence comes from Ceryle rudis, assembly GCA_033439905.1. NCBI lineage: Eukaryota > Metazoa > Chordata > Aves > Coraciiformes > Cerylidae > Ceryle > Ceryle rudis. The sequence continues at coordinate 38,466 of JAAGNO010006623.1, read as the reverse complement.
AGGGGCCCATACCCACACAGACTTAACTTCCACCAAAGATAACTAACAGTTGCATATCTGGTTCAGATACTTCAAAAGACAGGCCATGGTTTACTTGTATTATGTTTGGACCACTTAGACTGAAGACAAAAAACAAGCTACAAGTTCTGTAAAACTGTACAAAACTATCAGCTGCAGGAAAGTGTCCACTTGCCATCACTGGCTCAGCTACCTCTACAGCAGAGCACTCAAGCAGGAGCAATCTGTTATTTTGCATCTCAGTGCATAAAAACCAAACAAAAATAAAGAAAAGCCTTAACCTGCCAGAACTGGTGGGGTTTTTTGATCTTTCTAATGACCCATTTTCCTTGTGTACCTTTGCGAACAGAGCTGGAGGCTGCCTCAAAGGAAGTTACACTACGGCTGCTACACCTGCCTTTGTCATCTTACCTACATTTTTTTTTTTTTTTAATAAAAGCTGCCCATTTACAAGGCAGCTACAGTGTCACTACCACCTCTGCCAGCCACCTACCTTTAACCGCCTTCCATTCCCAATAGACGATTGGAATGATCTACAGTCAGTAGAACAACGGGGAGAAGACCCAGTCTTAAGCCACTACATAGACATTTAAGGATGAAACTCCCAAGCCTACCACGAGTTAACTGCATAAATCTCTGCACAAACATAAAAAGAGAAATATTTCTTAGGTCTGCTGGAGGAATACTGACTCGCTTAGCTGAAAAAATGTAGATTGGACTGGAGGTAAAGTGTGTGGGGGAATGGATATCATTTTTTAAAGAAGATATTCTGAAAACTGCCTTCAGGATTGATTAGCTCTTCCTATGTACAGAGGAAAATTGCTGGAAGGAGCTGGAGGAATTATGAAGATTAACAAATCAGCCTTGATCAAAGGCTTCCACAGCATGGCACCAAAATCTTGAAGAAGGCCCTTATCAGATTTTTCTCCTTGAGACTCTTAAAAATGGATTGTTCAAGGCAAGCTTGGAATCTTCTAACAGTTGGGAACAAACCAGTATTTGAGAAACTGCTTACAGCAGTCATGGTGCTAACGTTATTCTCAGTGCCTCAATACAAGAGCCTGGTTACTACCCTTCTTTCAGAGTTTATAAGCCACCTCTTTGTGGTTTAAAAATAAAAGTTTTCATGAACATATAACATTCCCGAGTGAAAGTTTTCAGCTTCACTTCAAGATGGGGGGTGTATTTTTTTTTTTTTCCTTCATCAGGTTGACCCTGTCTCTGTGAAAATGTTCAAAGGAGAGTCAGCTGCTTCTCTGGTTCACCTGCCCCCAGGGCTGCCTGGTAAAAGAGATTGTCTGATGTCCAACCCAACGCTTTCAAGGCAGTTTTTGGCCCTTGCTCCTCACTGTGCCTTCTTGCACCACTGAAGAGTCTGGCTCCATTATGTTTGAACCTACCCCTCAAGTATCTAGTCACAGACTGTCATCACATCACTCCTTGGGAGACCTCAGAGGGACCTCAACTGCCTTTCTTAAAGGCAGACATAACATCTACCTTCTTCCAGTCATCAGGGATTGCTTCAATCACCTCAGTTTATGCTTGACAGCAATCTCGCAATCACATAAGCCAGCTCTTCTAGCAGCCTTAGGAATATGCCATATTCCCCAGACTTGAAGACATCCATCTGCTTTATATAGTCCTGAACCTGCTGCTCCCCCACTGCTGGCAGCCTCTCTCCTTCCTGAATCTTACTGATGGACACAGCAGTCTGGGTATATTGGCTCTTCCCTGTGAAAACCAAGGTACAAAAAGGCTTCAGCTACCACAGGGATCATCTACAATTAGTTCATCTCCCTCCCTCATATACAGGCAAATAGTTTCATTGAACTTCCTCTCCCTACAAGCGTACTTGTAAAATCATAGAAACATAGAAATGTCTGGGTTGGAAGGGACGTCTGGAGGTCATCTAGTCCAACCCCCCCTGCTGAGAGCAGGGACATCCTCAACTAGAGCAGGTTGCTCAGAGCTCTGTCAAGCCTCACCTTGAATGTCTCCAGAGATGGGGCCTCAACCACCTCCCTGGGCAACCTATTCCAGTGTTCCACCACCCTCATGGTAAAGAACTTCCTCCTTATTTCTAATCTAAATCCACTCTTTTATCATTTAAAGCCATTACCTCGTCCTTGAGCACTGCAGCTCAAGCTACTGTATAGAGCCATATTCTTCCACTATTTTTGAAGCACCAGGTTGGGTCTTTGAACTGGAACCCTACAACCTTTCCCATGTATGAATGTGAAGTGCAAATAGATCAGCACTAAATTAAGCTGCATATTTCTTTTGCTTCAAGAGAGTTGCAGCCTGGTCCAGTAGCTTGCATTGCATTTATCAAATAAAATTTCCCTATTTCAGAATGTTGAGTTCCCTTTACTAAGGCATAACAAAAATAAATCAGTCCTGTATGTTCTATATTAAATTAAAAAAAAAAAAAAAATTAGTAGCTAGATTCTGGTTGAGGAAGATTTAAAAGTTTAGGGTTTGTTCCACTTTTTCCCCTTCTCCAAATCCAAATGAACTCCCTTCAGAGAACTAACCAGATCTAAGTGTATCAGGAATCAAGCAGACCATGGCTGCTGAATCATATTTATTATGGATATTACACATTAAAAAAGGCAGTTAAACAACTGCACACCAAAACCCAGATTGTTTTCTCATTCTATAAAGATGCTAAAAATCTATTACATGAAGTTTCTGTTGTATATGAGAATAGCCTCCAATATTGGTAAAAAGGAAACACCTCTGCAGCTTGTCCACAAAGTTATTTGTGTGCTACGTAGCAACTTGAACAAATTTTCACTACTGTTTATCCTTCAGAAACATAGGTTTACACAGAAATGGTGACACTAATTAACTGCAGCACGGGTTGAAATATGAAGGATTTCAAGTATCATTGGAATAGGAGTTCATAAGAAAAAATGGTTTTAAAATTAAAAAAAAAAAGAAACAAAAAACCCACCCCACTTTACTTTTCCTGTAATATAACTAAAAGAAGCATTTTAGAGACACAAAGTACCAGAGACCTTTTTTAATCAGCAGTGACCTTATATAAAAACTTTATCCTGGTCTATGATAATTGGGCCCAAAGTCCCTTTAAGCTAATACCAGAAATGGGGGGTTTATGGTTTCTTACAAAATATGACACTTATTTTTCTTATCTGAAGCTTCAGCGGTACTCTGCAGGGGGGTAAAACAGAGAAGAGTCTAATTTAAACCCAATTAAAGATCAGTCACTCCATGTGATCAGCAATTGTACTCTGCTGAAGTGGCATTCGTCTTCTAACCTCAAACAAGTACCATGAATATGGAAAAGCTTGAAATTACACTTTGGTGTAAGGACAGGTTTTCTACTACTGGTATGCAAAAGGAGCAATGTGATGTTCGAATCATGGTTGTCAAATAACATTTTAACGTCTCTGAGCAGCCCTAAATTAAGTAGATTTCCAAAAGCTCGGGGACACCTTGACAGCTAGCAGAAGGATCACAAGTTGCTTTGCCTTCTCCCTCTACATCAGTTGTCAAGCCTGAATTAGTTGAAAAAAAGATAATTACCTTTCTCCTCACTCAAAGTAATAGGACTTTCAAAGGGAAAAAAAACAAAACAAAACAAAACCCACTCAAAAAACCCACAAGCAAACCAAAAAAACCCAAACAAAAAATCCCAAACAAACAAAAAACCTCACACGCACAAAAACCAGAACCAAACCAACAAAGAACACAGCAAAAACAACCAACTAACCACAACAACATGGCACTGCTAGTTCCAAGCTAATTAAACATTTAGAACTGCCTTGCGTGGCCTTGACGTCGTAGGAAAAGCACTTAGCTCCTAGGCTAATAATATTCCTCTTCACAGACTCTACCTTCTCTTTCCTCCTTCCCAACACACTCCAGAACGCTACAAGTCTCAAAGCCTATAAGACTAAGCTATAACATAGCCAATGAATCAGCTACATGAGGTACACACTACCTTGGGCAGTCAGACTCCAAGACAATGAGATCTCAAAGAGGGCTAATGGGCAGGGCTAAGCCCTGGTTTGGGATTCAAGTCTCTGGTCTTCAACAGATTCCTTGTCCTGCTACAGAAATGTTGCCTCACACCTCTATATCTCAGGGTCTGCCATTGGACAGATGGGCATAGCACAACTTGTTTTACCGATAGATGTTAGGGGGATAAATACATCCCTAACCTCAACATGCATTGATGTTTGGCATTCAAATATGAATGTGAAACCTGATCTGTGATGTCAGACACAACTTCAAAAACAAAAGACATTGGCAGAATTCATGTATGTACAGAAGTATGTACTTAGGTCATACATATAATAAATAAAAATAGAAGTAAAGCCAAAATTTCTCACACTAAAAGTTCATGCATCAGTTGCCCTGGGAAGACAAGAAAAAAAAAATTACTCCATCTAAAGTTAACTACAAAAAGAACTTTGATGCATATCGCAAAAAACAACGGGGGGTAACAAGCACCACAGAAATCATCCCAACTTTTCAAAGTACTGGAGCACTCTTCCTGCAAGATCTGATAAAGGCAGAGCCACAATTTTAGAAGGTACAGATAACAAGATAATCTGTATCAGTAGATTCAAACCTTTGAAACAAGAGTGTGAATCACTGCAGAATCTCTGCAGAAGTAGCAAAAGCAAACCGAGTTTCAGCTGAAGTAGTAATGATTTATGACGCTTGAGGCAGCTCTGTTAGCAGTTGCATTCCAACGCAAAATAAAGTGAAGTGGATTTGAAACTTTTTTTCTATTGAACTCAGTATGTGTTTTAGTATTTCAGATAATAAATTTTTCAATAAAGCTAACAGAGTTAGGAAAAGTGTAGGGACATTATTACCATGACTGTTCCTATGTGCATGAAGAGGTGCTATGTCTACACACGACTAACAAGGCTCACAAGTGCAACAACCATTAATCCCATGCATCACTAATTTCCTATTCTCCCAGAGACACTAGAAATTATATCTGATGATCACAGAGGTCCCTTTCACATTAATATTAAATAGTGCCTGTGTGCAATTATTTTTTGCCTCCACAAGTCTTTTGCCATATGCACAGAACACTAGATAGATTGTCAGCAAGGAAAATGAGAACTTGAAGCAAAACAGGGTTAATTTCTGTAGTTTGAATGATAGTTTCTACATTAACACATTGTCTCTAACACTTTCAACCCAGAATCCCTATTCAAAAAGAATCTGGAAGATGTGCATTGAATGAATCAGGAAATGGTGGTGCAAAATAAAACAGAGCAGCCAAATACTTCTTTACTCTTATCTCCTCCAAAGTCATGGGGATGCCCTGTACTTCCTGGCTGAACTGTTCTATCGATGTCTTACTTTCTCTGGATAGGAAATTTCACATCAACTTTGATGTAAGAACTCCTCTGGGAGTAAGTTAAGTACAAAGTCAAATAGGGATGAATTTGCCGAGACATCCTGGGTGAGATGCCACCACCTGGGTTTTGCTGTCATCAGCACTAAAAAGAAAAATCTTGCTTCCTGCAGCCTGAAATGTAGCTCAGACTTTTCATTTGAAATGTACTGACCTAACTCTCAAGACAGATTTGGATTTGGGAATTCAATATTTTAGGACATCCGGGGGGGTGTGTGTCTGTGTGTTTACAGCAATTAATAATAAAAGTCACATGAAAGGCAGAACTACAGAGGAAAACCCCATGGCCTAAAGACTGCATTTAGAAAATGTGCTCTTCAACTACACAGTGTCTGGTGGCTCAGGGACAAGAGAGAAGAAAAAAAACCAAACCAGCACATCTCTCAGTATCTGCGAAGATGAAGGAATCCTGCTGGTTTTCCAGGCACTGCGCATCAGCAGGGCTATCCACACAGGAGATACCCACCACAGTGATAGCCTTGTGAGCCTTTCATGGTCTTTTGGAGGCATGTTTTCACACAATTTTCTAAGGGCTGTACTTTCCCAGGTCTGCCTTCAAGTACACAACCTGCAAAAGTCAAAACACACTGTAAGCAGCACCTCTGCAGTCAGTAGTTGCCTGCCACTTACAGCAGCTTTCAGTGACAGAGGCCAGGTGAGAACAGCTTATCTGAACACTCCCCCCATCAGAGGGATGTGCAGCACCAAAGACCTTCACAAACCAAAAAAAAAAACCCCAAAACAAACAAACAAAACCAATACACAACACACAAAAAAAACCCACGGAGAGACTTTGCACCGATGCCATGGACCCCCAGCTGCACCCCTTGATCACCAGGGTCCAGGGCACACAACACATGCACCTCCTTCAAGCACAGAAGCAGTGATCTGGATTATTTTTCTTCTGGTTATTCATAATTTCGGAGCAGCTACCGATAGCTCTCTGTACAAGCCTAAGACTCTGCTTCTGGCTTTGCATTATTACTGACAGTGTGGGTAATAATTCGAATGACTGCGCATTTCACAAATATTAAATAATTAGCAGTATTAATAAAACTGACCTTCTGCTTTCCATTTCTGCTAATGAATAGGTACGTGAGTTCTGCATTAGGTAAGAAGTTAAGCATAAAGTACACCTGCTGTATGCTCTGGTTTAAATTATAGCTGTAGGGTTAATTGAATACTGTGGTCTAATCTCCCCGCATAGGCATTGCACTGGGCTACAAGTAGTACTGCATCAGCATTTTAACTTGAGTTTATTTTTTTTAAAACAACTAATATAAAAAACTGACTGCAAAGAGAAAAAGCAGCATTAAGGGAAAATATTTAAAAACAATGGCCCTGTTGAGACCACCAGAAAGGGTTCTGTTTTAACAGCCTCAAGAACAGTATTTTTCACATTTCAGCACGTTTTTGCCAAGCCACTCCTTTATATTTCCTGAATTTACAGGCTATCCTTGTCAAGAACAGAACAACAAAATCACTAAGACCATGGTGATATGGAGAAGTTATCTGAATTAGATAGATCAGCCTCTTTTACATTTTGTTTTTAGAAGACATACATTTTAACATGTACCACAGTAATGTTGAAAGACCTGCTCATACTTCCTATTCATTACTAAAATCCTACTGCTTCTCAGAACTAATGATTGGGTTTTTTCCCCCGAATACATAAACTCCTAGTATATTACCAATATTCTCACAAACCCTTGGGTATTATGAGTTTTATATTTATTGGTATTTCTACCAATATGTGGTTGCTTGACTATGTTGTGATTAGCAGAACTGGGCCCAGAAAAAGCTACCTACTTTCACAAGAGTGACATAATTTCTAATTAAAAGGGCCTTGATTGAAATTCAACCAAGCCAAATCCGAACCAGCTAAGCCAACCTTTAAGGCCTATCCATTTTGCCATATGAACAAGCTACACATTGCACCTTTAGTTCATATGCTGTTCATAGGTATTTGTTGCGTGGACCATTATCTCAGTAACTGCTGGAAATAGCTGCAGACCTCCCTCATGCACACAGGGAATGGCTACATCTCGTACTTAATAAAATCTGACAGGACAATGAGGGACTTATCGACTGTACCAGAGTTGCGGGTCTTCCTCGTCAAGGTTCAAGAAGAGAGCAACCATTCCATGTTATAATGCTGAAAGAAAGTGGCACTCAACCAGCAACATCCACCAAAAATACTGACCCTTAGCATTAACTGCCAGCACAAACTATGGAAACATGATGCAGCCAGCCACAACTGCACATGAGAGTATGAACGGTTAGTGGAGAATTACACAATTTGGGAAGTTTCTGAGCAAACAGAGTCTCATTTTTCAAGCTTTTTGGTTTTAAAAACAGCTAAAACCTTAGCAAACTACTGAACTCTTTTCAATACAAACTGTTTGAATTTTAAGTCAATGGAAGAGAGGAACTTATTTGTGGGGAGTGGTTCAAGAAATTCTAGTGTTAAAACACAAAGCTGGTATTTCAAAGTAGGGGAGTGTTGAGGACAAAGCACGCAAATCCTTCTCAATCCCCCACCAAAAAAGCCATGACAGTGACAACATCAGAGTCACCTTCCAGTGCCTAGGGAACAAAAAGCGTTTAATACGCTCAGTCAAAAAACTCCTCTTCAGGAAGGGGCATGCAGTGAGGTCCCAAGGAAAGGATGATGGTGCTTTAAGGAAAGGTTTCTCAGAGGTACAGCAATGGATTCTGCTACCATGAGTAGTGGTAACACTGCTCCATACAGTTAGAAATTCACCACACTGCTCTGGACTGTTCCTGACCCAAGTAGAAACTCTAATATGGATTAGACAAGTGGAAATAGCTTCTCACGTCAAGAAGGTATTCTGCATGCTACCTAGTAATTAAAGTATTTAAAATACATCAGTAGAATAATTAAAAACATCCTCTTAAAATTCAAAGAGATGAAGCCAGCAGCAAGGTCAAATTTAGCAAGGAGAAATGAAAAGAAACAGAGCCAGCCAGTATGGCTCCAATATAATTTTATAAACATGCTCTGTTGATTGAGACCTTATAGAAACAGAGAATGATCAACAGAGCCATTTCTGTCCCCTGGGTGCTTGATGGTATCCCAGCTCAGCAGGTAGGATGCAAATATGAGTTGACAGAAAGTGGCTGAAGGGTAACTTGTATTTGTTATAGACATTAAATTTTTATTATTGAAAGTTTAAATTTCCTCATATAATAAAGCACAAAAAAAGCAGAAATTAAGTATTAGAGTAATAAATTCACAGCAATTACATGACGTCAGAGATCTACTTCACAAGTGTCCAGTTAAACACAAGCAAGCAAGGATAACAACAAAGAGTTCAGTGAATGTCCTAAAAGATTTTTCAAAAGCCCCTTACCTTTGTTTTAATCATATCATCTCAAACGCAGTGTAGGACCATATGAGTCCCTCTAGTGCCTTCCCTCCCCAAGCTAAGAGCTGTTTAATGAAAAAACCAAACCAATAACAGCACCATTTCTGTAACATGGCATTAACATGTGTGGAAGAAAGTATTTAGCTTAGCTTACAGCTTAGCTTAAGTGCCCAGCAACATTCACCAGCAGTTCACAAGTGACCTAACTTCAAATATATGCACTGATTTCAAGACAGAATACACAAACTACAAATTGAATTACAGCTGAGGACAACTATCAGTAGATAAGACACTGAAGAAATTTATATATTGTCACCCTGCCACTTAGCATTTGAATCCAAGTGGTGGTTTCATACTTATACTGCAGCAAGAACTGAGCAGATCCTGTTTTTAAGCCCCTCGAAAACATCAGTAAAACAGTACAAGAATATGAACAAAAACATTGGTTTGCAGTGTGTTTTTCATTGTTGCTCTTCTGGGATGTTAACAACCCAAGTTCTTGCATGGAAGATGTTTTCTGGTACAAATTGCAGATTGATAAAGAATCTCAATCCTGTATCTGACACACAGTCTTTTTTTGCTATATTGGATTTTGAAGGTTTTCAGGAGTTGAAAAATAACTACACCTGCCAAGAGCATGTTATATTTATCAACTGTGTGTCTTCAGGAAAATGAACTTGCCATTCTATCAGAAGTTGTCTGCTTTGGGAGGTGTGATTAGACTTTAACTATTGGTATAGAAATGCCACTCTTTCTTCCAGTTCATTTCTTTCCAGCCTAAAGGTTTAGTCATGGACTACAGACTATGTAGTCCGTAGTAGACTGTAGTCTGTAGACTCACCTTAAAGGGACTTGTGGGTGTAGCAACTGCTTATAGGATGAAAAAAACAAATAAAATCTGTTTGCATGTTTTGAATTAAAAAAAAAAAAATCACTTTTCCATTAAAAGTCAGTGTTACAATGAATCTTTAATCACACTCAGGCCTTAAAAGGAGTATGTGGCTGGTGAACAGCAAATGAATTGAGCCTCTCTGATATTTTTTTTAGGTATAAGCAGCTTGCAATGTATGGGGAAATCAACAGAGATGCCAGAGCAGCAGAAATGATACAAACATTAGCAAGAGACATCCAGTGGAGAAACCAGGGTCTAAGTAGGTCTCAGCCTAGGAGAGAAAGGCAGACTTCAAAGTTCAGTGATCTCTATTTATACCTGCTCACTCTGCATAAAAGTTAAGAGCTGGGGCTGACTTAAAGGTTATGGTGAACCTTTCCTCAAGAATAGTCAAGAGCAGTCAATAAAAGTACATTTAAACCTACTTAACATTTAAGATCAACCCATAGTGACTGTTGCTTATCCTGTCTGGCAAAGGGAGGTCCCCAGCCCTCCCAAGCATCACATGACCAGGAAGAGTCATTCAAGTCATCTCCCCTTCAGAAAACAGTTAAAGGCCAGACCTGGGAAGAGCAATAGGGACCATGAAGGGCTGAACACCTCTACCAGTATCTGAGGAGCTCCTTTGGTATGACCTGTGGCAGTGCTCCATGTCCCAGTCAGCCCACTGCCACCTGCTCAGGCCTTTAAAAGTTCCTACTAGGATGTTAAGGATTAACATATTATCCTATAGAGTCCTTCCTATCACCAAGCCATCTCAAAAGAGACCAGTGCTGGCTCCTATAAAACCAGAACCTAACTGAAAGATCCATATTCATCCTGCTGAATGGCATTAGATGATTTTTCTTATTTTAATGAATGTAGGTGTTATGAATAAAATGTAGAATAGGCCATTGTAAGAGATGTACCAGAAGTACTTCAGAAGCAGGGAGTGGGAAGAAGGGAACACAGTGCAGGTGGCATCCATGTGTCCCATCCTTACCTGCTGCAGAATTTATACTGCCAAGTGAAGCCGGACAGGCCACCTACTACTCAGACTTTACTAGAGACGGGTAACCACAGAGAGGAAACAGCTGCCAACTTAGGATAGTCATTACTCTTCATTACAGATCAGATCTGGGGCTATGGATCAAGGATACGCCTAAGCACCAAATCTTTAGAGGTAGTCTTTACCCTCATAGAGTACAGGAGAAGAAACAAGTGAAGACCACCAGAAGCGAGGTAGCTGGAAAATGGAAAGGACACTGGAGTAAAGCTTGCCTTGCACACAGTGCAAGCAGCACTGCTGCTGAGCAACTGGAAGCCCCATCCCTGGAAGTTTTTAAGGCCAGGCTGGATGGGGCTCTGAGCAACCTGCTCTAGTGGGAGGTGTCCCTGCCCATGGCAGGGGGGTTGGAACCAGATGATCTTTAAGGTCCCTTCCAATCCTGACAATTCTATGATTCTAATGATGAGCAATCCCCATTTTATGTGTTAAAGTATTTCTTGTGCCAACGCAGGAGGGATGCACTCCCTGAGAGTGAGCCCGGTGTCCTGAGATGCAGCTGTGCAGGACTGGCCATTAAAAGGTACCTTAACTGAGTTACCGCAGCAAAAGCCTGGGTCCTGAAGCAATAAAACTACAGAAAAGGTAAAACTGGTTGGAAGAGCACATTACTTCAGGAAATGCACCCTCAGAAAAACAGTGCTATGGCTCAGTAGCATGACAGGCCAAGCTGCAGGTGCCCCACAAGGGTTCAAGTAGGGTCCACCCCAGTTCCTCTTGGATGTCTATTTAGGAGACGACCACGGTGAATTTCTGCTCCTCACCACAATACGTTCTTGCTGTTTCGTACATTTTTGCTGACATCCAAGCAGGGACTTGCATTTCTTCCCTATTTTGTTTGTCATAAGCTCAGACAAGCTCTGAGAGGAGTCATCACCATGGGGATTTTTTGCCAGGGGTAGAGAGTTTTGCTTTTGACTTCATACCTTCAAGAGCTCCTAGAGGCATGACTCTCCAGTAAAGCAGAGACTCTACCAGTGATCAGGCACACTGCACACCATGGCCTCCTGTACATAAACGACAGTGCATCTTCCTTATTCTATAGAAAGTCATAGGAAATAAAACATTCTCTGCATATCTGGAGAGTACAGATCCCCGTTATGATGCTACCCATCTCAAATAATCAAGGAGTGAAATACAAAAAGGCTGGAGTTATTAATCTGTCATACACTATATGACAGCTCTTGAAGATATTGTAGCATAACTCATTTCCCATCACAATAGCTAATCTTTCATAAGGCTAATACCTAAACACTAACATTTCTGTTAGGTAAAATAAAAAAGAGCGAGCCCTGTATGTATTACATAATCTCTGCCTTGGGATGAAAGCAACGTGATTGTTTTCATTAACCTCTCATTCTTAGAAAGGGCAAAAATCAATAACAAATTTATTCAGGCAAGTGAAAGGCAATTTCAACCAGTTTCACAAGGGATTTTGGTTCCATGATTTTTTTTCCTCACACAAATTCTAATAAAAAAAATAATACGATCTGTCCAAATGTAAGACAAATACAAAAAGCAAGATACTGTCAGCTCCTCAAAGGCACAGAATTAAGCTGCCTTTTTACAGCTGGATAATTGTCTTACTAAAAATATTGCTTTCTTTTGAATCCTAAGCAAGCCTGCAAGGTAATGTCTTATTGACAGCCTGTGAAACACTTTGTTGCACAGTACTGAGCCAGTCTCTCTTAAATAAAGCACCTAAGATAAGTTGTTGAGTTTTTTCCCTATGACAAATTAAGCAATTTCTTTTTGGTGCACTTTGCCCTTTCGTGCTATGAACAGAGGTTTAAATTACATGGATTTTGATACACTTTCCAACTTTGCTATTCCCATCATATATTCCACTGAATTTTGCCTTTTTAAAAGTTGACTTTGAATTCATGGTCTGAAACATCTGACAAAAGCAATGATAACTGCAAAGTAATTCGTTGGCAGCTCCATTCTCCACAGAGTACAAAAAATGCTGAAAAAGCACAATACATTATTAGTAACCGTTTCATTCCATCTGTGACTTCACCTCTTTCCACAAGTCCTCTGCATATCCTTTCAGTGTTTTCTGTCACAGTGCTGTGAGGGGCAAAGAGGAAGCAGGGGGCAGCCCCAGTCCAGTGCACTGGGCCCCACTGTTCTCCCTCACAGCCCATGAAACTCTCAACATGGTGTCTTTTTTTTTTTTTTGTTACAGTAGCCTTACACTTTTCAAGATATTTTTCAAGTTATTTCTATAAATGTCCTTATTCTACAGGTACATCTTTAGCATAGCTGTTCACTGGTTCTTTTGCCCGCTGCAATGCCATTGGAGAGTCTGAGGACTGTCACAACTCATTTTAAAAAGTTAAACTTCTGAGGAATCCTGTGAATTATCTGCAGTATTCAAAAAAATCTAAGATATTACATACAGCTTAGCAGACTTGGAATTACAAACTACCACCCATCAGCACAGAGGTTTAAGATAAGACCAGGTCCTTCTGGTACTGCTTATCCCCACCCAGTTACTCTAAAAGAAAACATCATCCCACTTCCAGTGGCCGAAATTAGGGGCACTGAGTCCACTGGGGTGGGTCCCTAAACCCCTCTACTGTCCTCTGAGTCCCATGGCAGTTGCATCGCACAGGCACATGCAGCACCTTCTCCAGCTGTTCCATGCTGGCACAGAACAGCTTGATAAATTTGCCTAGCGTGTTCACTTTGAAGCTGATGGCGATAGCCAGTTTGCCGCTACTTCCATCATGGTTTTCCATGGGGGAATGGAGCTTGTGATGTTGGAAAGCAGGCAGTTTTCCTGTTAATTATTAAAGGTGGAAAAGCACGCCAAAAACTGCAGTACTGTGTTGAAGCCTTAAACCAGCAGTGCATTTGGGCATGTTTCAGTACAGCTGCCCAGAAACAAAAAGGCCTAGAGATATACTCACTCTACAGGCAGTGGAAATCCAGAGAAAGGCCACTCAAATGCAAGTGAAAAAGTACAGAAGATTCATAAAACCTTCCAGAAACACCTCTATGTGGTTAGTGTTACAAGGCTACAGGGAGCCTACTCTATACAAATTGCCAACAGGAAATCTTCAAGAACACTTCACATCAAGATAATATTGACCTTAGTGTGGCCATAATATTGAAGAACTACTAGGAAGACTAATTAGCTTGCACAGGAGCTCAAAAAGAGCCCATAATCAGTATTTGGGTTTTCATTGTTGATTAAATTATAACACACAAGAAGATGAAAGAAATATTATAGCTGTCAGTTAAAAGGATCTAATTTCAATAAATGTCTTTCATCAAAAATCTACTGTATTATTATCCTACCATGTTCTTAGGATGCTTTGTCATTCACCATCACCTAGAAGTATGAAAAAAGTAAATAACAAGGGAATATTCTGGGGAAAATTAAAGAGGTTCTGTTGGTCTTTCACAGACTAAAAAAAAGCAAGAAAACAGAAATAAGTAACTGAAGATGCAGAAGGCACTTCAAAGGTTTGTCATTTCTCTCAGCAAAATGCAAGTTCCCAAGTGTGAAGGACCTGCCTTTGGCAGGCCAATCTACCAGGATAAATCTCCTACTAATTACAGTTAGCTAGGTTAATCATAGAAATACATTTTTTAATATTTTGATTTCAATTATTTACTATGGAACTTTGCAGAAACATGCAAGATATTCTCAAAGACCAATACTTCTATCTATATAAAAGTACTGCATTCTCCTAGGGTTACGCAAGTCTAAGTTGTGGTCACACTACAGTTTTCCCATAAGATATGAGAATCAACTTCCTAGATGAAGTTGTCAGACATCTGATCAGTCTATGCATCAGTAAAATATGCAATCCAGTGTTTTGATACCATACGAAGCAAGAAGCAGAGATTAGGAGATCTGCAAGAAGGGCCAGCACACTGGCATACCTCCCAAGTGGACCTGGGCTGGCGATTTCTAGAAGACAATTGAGCCAAATCCAAAGCACTACATTCTTTTAAACCCTAATTCCACTGCTAAATTTGTCACTTAAATATCGCATAGCAATTTGTGAACCTAACTTTGCCGAAGTACCAGAAATATACACCTTTTACCGCTCATTTGAGACCAGTTAGATCTGTTCACCTTGAGCTTGTTTTCAGACTAGACTAGAGGACTATGGACTTGTGTGTAAGCCATGGTCATACAACCATAGGATTGGAAAGGATCACAGATAATCTGCCATGACTCCCTGCAGCAATGCAGGATTGATGGTACTTGTTGCCCATGAAAGATGTTAATTGTTTATCCATAAAGAACTCCAGAGTCACGGAAATGATATGTTTTCCCATGTCAGTCTATCTTACTGCGTCATTTCCCACACAGCCAAAAAAACCATTTGCTAATAGCTAGCCAAAATTTCCCTTATTGCAGTTTAATCCTTCTTCTCTTTGTGCTACCCACCTTGACATTTGAGAACACACAGGTATTTGCAAACTTTTAAATGTGTTCAATAGTGTCCCAATGCCAAACAGATCCCTCCACCCTTATCAATCACAGTAAACACCAAACTATCTACAGATCAACTACTTTCTCACTAGTAGTTTGTTCTTCTGATGCAAGCAGAATTTTAAGCTCCACTGGGAAATTCCACAGCTTTTGGGGTGGCTACATTCTTCCTGGCCTGATATTAATCAAACTCTCAAGTCCATCTGGGTATCTGTACGCTGATTACTGCTTATTTATCCTGGAATTTTGTCATTATAGTTACCAAAAAAGCACCTCCCCTTGGCACTTGAGGTGGGCTTTTGTCTCTTTTTGCTCTTAGCAGTTCCCCATCAAGCCAGAAACATCAACTAGCTCCAGCCACGTTGAGATTAGCTGAGCTCAGCTCCTTTTCTGGGCTTATGTCCTGCTGCATTATTCATACTTAAATTTCCAGTCTTCCTTATATCCTCCAACTGACTTAGTTGTGCATTTAAGTGTCTGGCTTCTATTATGCTTCATGGTACACTGAATATATTATAGAAATTAGATTAGAGGTCCTTCAGATATTTCTACGGCTAATTTCAGATTATTCAAGTTTTACAAAAGCTCCTTTCTCATGTGCAAAGCCTTCCAGTGAACTGACATCGCTGCCATTCCCACCATCTGAGCTTCACAGACCGGCTTATGGATATTCGAAATATCCCAGTGACTCAGCATCCCCTTGCTCAGGGCACCTGAAGTGCAAGGGAGTATAAGAAGCAGACCACATGTACCACGCTCCTTCGAGGCAAACTCTCTGTTTCTGAGAACCTAACTTATCCTGCGACACAAAAAGCAGCATTTAGAACTGTCATTTTCAACAAGGTTTAACAAAACTTTTTGTTTAGAATAAATATGGTATGTTTATATTCTTTCCAGTGGAAAGCAGGACACTGGGACAAACTGATTTATGACCCCTCTCATTGTGCATGAAGTTACTTTGTTTGCACTGCAGTCAGTTGAAGATGTTAGTGGGTTTTTGTTTAAACAGAGAGCAATTAAATCATTTTACGAATAGAGCATAAGCTGGGCTTCTTTCTTCATGACAAAATGAGTAATAGCTGGTATCCAGAATTAATCAATTATTCCTCCTCTTGCACTTATTATTCCAATTAGTTTTGGTTTTTTCATTCACCATTTTGGAAAGAAACTAAAGTCCTTAAAACACCCCTCATACCAAGTCTAGAAACAAAAATAATTTAACACCAAGATTCCCTCAGAGGCAGATACAAATCAAAGGAAAGAGTAGAGCAGGGCACCACATGGACCTTCTTAGCTCCGTGTCTGTCTCCAGGCCTGAGCCAGGAATTGAACCACTGTAGGATACCTAGATGTAGGAAAGACCTCCAGATGCCCCCTCTTCCCATGCCAAGCTCGCTTTTTGTTCCTAACAGAGCTATCAAGTAGGAGGTCAGTAAGCACAGGAGCAGTGCTCAGCTGCAGCACAGCCTCTCCTGCAAGGAAGTTCCCTTTTACCAATGGAAGTTTTCACTTACAGACCTATGGAGAAATGAAATCCCTTCTGTACAGTAGGCCCATGTATAATGTTCCAGACTACATAGATTAAAAAGACCTGCCCTTAGCAATTCACAATAAGCCCTTTGAGCAATAGAGTAGGCAGGCACATAATTATAGTTAAGAGCCTTTTTTAACCCACAGATTTGCCTTTGGAGCTAACAGAGGTAACAAATAATGATTCAGGGAGAGGAAAAACAGACCAACAAATCAGCTATGGTTTTGGCTTACAGGTACTTCCAGAAGAAAGGTCAAATAAGCAGCGAAGCACATTTCACTAAAGAGTCACGGACAAGAGAGATTGAACACTCCCCAAACTCCCCTGCATCAAAATGCAATCAATTAAAGGCCCAGAGTATAAGCAAAAAGATGCCAATCACTCTTTCTCAGATGCTCTTGAACAGCAGCTTTCTTACTGAACCAAGGAATCTGGGGCTTCAGGGGGTAGGGGAGAACTTCCTAAAATAATGATACATTAAGGCTCTACCAGAATTCAGTTCTATTGGCACTGTGATCTCTTCTGTAAGTTCATTCTTGTTGCAAAAGACAAGTACCTTAACTTCTATTCAGGACCTAAACTTATGCCCGTATTCATTTCCCATTCCTTGGATTAAAACGTCCTCTGATCCAAATGTAGTATAGTGAGACAGATTTTGGGGTCCCTCATTATAAGTTAACCCATAAAACAGTTTAAAACATATTATACAATATATTTATAAAGCTGATTTATACACATCCTCAGTACACTTTTAAATGTAATATCCTTTCAAGGAAAAAAAAAAAAAAAAAAGACTGAAATGTAGGGAATTTGTCCATTAAATCATCAAGTATAGGTAAAAGTATTTGGCCACAAGGAACAAAAAACCTTCCCACAGGTGGGGGCGGGGAAGGAAGAATTAATGTATTTTGGAGTTAATGCTAAGCGAAGCCTACTCAAAAAGGATTTGGAGGATACTTACGCACCACATGTTCCAACAGAAAAAAGGAACATCAGTAAGTACACAGAGCACTCCCTGACACGGGTGAGGATAATTTTCCCTTTTCAGGGAAACAGGAATTAGGCGCAGATCCACATCAGCTCCGCATTCACATCCCACCCATCTTGGCAGACCATCCTATTAACACGCACTTTTGGAAACTGCAGCCAGCTCCCCTGCCTCCCACCACCTCGGACACACCAGGCCCTACCACTTCACAGACAAAAGCCATCTTGCCTTCATCTTCTACACTGTTCAAAGGCAGGAGGAAACCATGATTAAGGTGCCCTTCTGAGCAAAGCTCTGGCTGTCCCATTCCATAACACTCTCAACTGCCTCGTTGGCTGTAAACTTGCCAACGAGAAAGACACAAAACACAACACATCTGCCTATCGGCTGGACACCAAACACATCTGCAGGGCCAGCAGCTTGAGCCATTAGCAGCACTGCAGGCAGCAGCTGCACACAAGATGTGCATTGCTCCAAATGAAATGGGAGAGAGCTGGATGCCCACTGCCATCCAGAGAGGCCAACAGTTCTTCACAGCTCCAGCAGGTCCAAAATACAGCAAGGAGCTCAGCTGACCAAAGGCACTGTATGATGTTTAATGCCACTTTTAACTTCAGCCACTTTGCCAAGGCTTCTAGATCCCAGACTAAGCAACATTCTCTCTTCCTGCCTTCAACACAAAGGGCAAGATACCAAGATTCAACCCATTCTATAGTCTGAGAGAAAAAAAAGGCCTTTGGTGTTCCCAAATATTCAATAGCTGAAAAAAAAAATAAATTGCTTGTTCATTCATCAATACTTTCCACAGTTTTTTCGCTATCTTGCCTTATGGTGTCTGCTCTTGTAGGAAACTCATTAGGAAATTCATCTTCTAAGAAGATATACCAAAGGTGGCCCTTAATTTGCCTCCAAATTACTTATTTCATTAGCTACAGCACTACAACTTTTTTGCTTCTGATAATCCCAGATACAATCCAAACACGCTGAATTCCACATGTATTTCACATGTATCACAACATAACCTGCTAGCCTGAGATAGAAACCATTTCTTTAAAATGGAGATATACAACATATACCACAGTGGAAAGACTTCATTCCAATTAGCTGTCCTTACATGGATTAATTGAACCATCACACAGCATTTTTTAATTTGTAATTGAGTGCCCATCTTCCAACTAGCCAAGTTTTGTTGCCTGCACACCTTACACCAACTTGCTATAGACTGATAACATACCTGAATTCTCCTCATAGCCAGCCACAACCATATTCAAAGTATTCCATATTTGTAAGCCTATTCGAAAACACATTTTGAATTTGCCAGTGATATAAAGCTAGAAAAATTTTATCCAAACCACCCCAATTTATATATCTCTTTCCAGATGGTCAAATGGCTAAAAAGGGTTTTCTCATCTTGAATATTCTTAATAAAGTTTTATTACAAGATGCCACAAGGCACAGCCATCTATAATAGTCCTTTTTTTAAAAAAAAAGTTTTGTCCTCCCCCCTTGAGGAAGCCTGGCTCTTATTTCATGTACATTCACATACTGAATACTCAGTATCAGTTACACATCTCTCTCCAGTGCCAGAAACAGGTCATTACCTTGCTTTTTTTTTCTTCTAATTATGAAGTTAGACACATTTATTTTCTGCTCGCTTTAAACAGGAAAGAGACAAGTTACCAATTAACTCAGCATTCAGACTACATCACTGTCACCAAGCCTGGAAACCTTTCCAGGCAGAATGGTTGAAGCACAACCAACCGTTTTACCTGTTTCTAGACCTCATTGTACATACCCAGCTGAAGACACCAAGGTACCCTGGAACAGGCATCCAACATGTGGAGACACTTCAGCTTTTCCCCTTACCTACACCCAGCATTATTACAAAGGAGAGTATCATTAAAACTGATCCATACTGAGTTACTCAGCATAAAGTTGCTCCATTTCCAAAGCAGAACATTTGCCGCAATTATAAGCAAGTTTCTTCTGCTCTATTTTTTTTTTTTTTTTTTCATCTGACACTCCACTACACATTTCAGCTTGTTCTGCTCTTTACTCATTGGTTATGTTGCATCTGAACTTCCCATTATTGTCACTGGGGAAAAAAGGCAATATACTGCAGCACCGCTTCCCTTGCTTTTCGCATTATATTTTTTTCTGTGCATCATAAAATGTTCTGTGAATTTGCCAAATGTGTTTCATTAAAAAGTGTTAATTTATCTATTTTGGTATGAGGTTTAAGTACTTATATGCCTTCCTTTTATTTTCACCAAATGGAATATTATTAGTATTTTCTTCTCCAAAGATAGGTGGAAAGTGTCTCTTGAGCTGTCTATTTTGTACCCACCCTCCTAAAATGACCAGGTTATTTAGATGAAAGGAAAGGCTCATCAGCACTACAGGGTTTCAGTTTTGACTCCTATTGACTAGCAGTGCACAAGCTCAGAAAAAACTCTCCCAGCACAGTCTGAGCATTTTCCTGCAGGATTCATTATTCAAAGAGCAGCTTGGTCCACTCAGCTGCCAGACTGGCTTTTCCTCAGACCACTGGGTTTGAACATCAATGCTGTCTTACAGCTTAACCAAGGAGACACATGAGGACAGGGGTTCTGCCATTTCTGACAATGGTAGCAGATCTTTAGAGAAGTCTTCAGGGGCTGTTTTGTGTCCTTCAAATGCATCAGCAAATCCAGAAGTGGAATCTATCATACGATAGCATTAATAAAGGGGAATTCAACATCAGAGGGGAAAAAGTATAAGGTGCCCCTGGTAACACTATGTGGAAAGAGAGAACCAGAAAAACCCCCATCATATGCATTTCACATACCAGCTTTCTGCCAGCATGTTTGTACAATAGGCTTTGAGGGCATTCAGACTTCAAGATTGAAAACAGGCCCTTAACCTCAAGTGAGACCTCAAATACCAGCTCCTTTCCCCGCCTGCTCTTTTGCTACTCTCCATCAAAAGTCACCTCTGGTACAGTGACATTAACACATATAATAACCTTAGACCTCTTTCTCCTGGAGTTCTCCTCTTCCTCCCCATAGTGCTGTCCTGTTGGTAACAACAGACATGAAGTAGTCCAGCAACAAAGAGTCAGTAAAAAGCCAAAGCCAATACAAAAGGGCTAAATAAAAGGGATTTAAAATAAGTGCTTGGAATAACCGGACTATATAAACCCAGACTGGTTTCTGTTCTCCTCTGCATCTAACAAACAGGGGTGGCAATTGATGAATCCCAAGGCTGTGATACCAGACACCTTTTTCTTCCTACGTGACACGGCTGACTGCAGAGGACTGCATCAGTGCTCACGTGTGAGATCTCCCGTTCATGCATCTGTTTGCTGGAGAATCCAGGCAATGCCCAGCAGGTGAATGGAAAAGCTCTTATGCAAACTGAAAACCATGGAGAGGTTTTCCTACTGACTCCTATTTCCAAACTGACTGTGTGGGAACAGAAGCAGTGAAGCCTGCAGCAAGCTCATAGAAATAAGGCAGCTTTTCTCTCATCCCTCTGAAACTTCAGCTGCTGACAAGTGAGCTCATACAGCAGCCCCTCTCCTGTAAATTCCTGCATGTACTGTGAAGGAGTCATAGGATTTGAAGTCCTATCTCTCTGGTCAGCTTCAGCAGAAAGAGATTAATAAATAAATAAATAAAAATCTAAAGAAATCTTGGGAAGACATAATAACAAATGAACTGTGATGGCAAATTTGGGAAAAGACAAGACAATCAACACCATTAACAGGCCCCGTTAATCAATGCTCCTTCATGGATGCAAGTAACACCAAGCAGAACTGACAGATGCATTATAACAGCCAAGACTACCAGCATTTTCCTGCACCATTTAGAGGATCTGTCTCCCCTTGTCTTACGTAACCCTTTACCAAGTATTACCTAAATTTCCTATCTTCCATCTCTGACAGAAGAAATACCCTTCACTGAAGGCACACTAGGGAATACTGGCTTTAGTACTATCCCAGCTAAGTCTCTTCAATCAGTCAGGGGCACACTTTATGTTCCTGTTTTAAAGCAAGGGATTTCTGATATTCTAATATGGCATAATTAAGACAATTTTTTTTTTTTTTTTTTTTAATTCAGCTGATGGGTGCTTAAAAACCTGCCTGCACGGCAGTCACAAAGCCAGAGAGTAAGGCAAGAATATGGCCAGAAATCAAAACTAACATCTTTTACTTCCCACTTCCTCCTTTTTTATTAAAAGAAATATCATGCTATTATTTGGATTGTGCTTGTTATTTAATCAATTACTCCATAAAAAGGTGAATTAAGCTATGGTATCAGACTCTTAAATAATGAACAATCAATTAGTGCTTTAAGAAAGTAGCCCAGATGTGCTCTCATTACTCAGCATCGAGGAACCCACATTAACTGATAGAATGAAATCGCTGCTGTCTGCTGTCAGCAATGCTTACGGCTCTATTTAGTTCTTTAAAACACTAGAAACACCCAGCTATTCCTGTGAAGGTTTGAAGAGTGAGACAATGCTAATCCCTGTAGACAGAAAGAATACTTGTAAAAGGTGGGAGACCATCCAAGCCTCCCTTCAAATTCCCTGAGCTAGGATGTCATGTTAAGATGTTCTATGACACTCACAAGTTAGAGATTTAGTACAAAACCACATTTTGTATTTCTCATGATATGGTGTATCCTGCTTTTAAGTACATCTTCAGGAACCTTGAGGTGGGAATGTGTTAAGATGTGCAATACTGATTGAAAATACAAGACCTGAAAGAAAAAAAAAATGGAACAAGAGAAAAAGAGATCATACAGCCACACACCGCAACAGGTTTTGGGTTTTAATGTCAAGAAAAGGAGGAGGTGAGGTCTTGCATGACATCATTGGGCAGGGCATTTGTCTGTGACCCCCTGGTTTACCATCTCTAGGAAAAAGGACATAGCTCGTTTGGCATCCTCTTTCTCTCATGGAAGCAGAAGGCAGAACATAGGCAAGAAGACAGCAACTTCTGTAAGCGAAGCAAGAGACTCATTTCAAGTTAAAAAAAGTCCAGTTAAACTAAAGCGGAGAGGTAAGAGCTAGCTGAGGTGCTGAAAGACCCTAAAATGATCTCAGCTGTTGGGTTTTCTGGACTACACATTCATTAACCAAACACAATTTTATCTTTAAGTGTTACTTAGTGATAACTCCAACTCCAAATAGATTAAACACACCACTGGGTCAATTCAGGGAAGCAGCCTTTAAATTCATGCCCCAGCCCTCCCCTACATTGCTTCAAGGGGCAAAGACACTGGCTTGACAGCAGACTTCCCTGGGGTTAACAGCAAGAGATCTTGTCTACTGATGCCCTGAGATAACACAGGAACCTCTGCAGGGCAGCCATGAAGATATCTAACCTGCAGGCATCTCAATGTGATACCCTTGAGTCCAAGTAATTATCTCTCTCATTTTAGCCTTCTGCTGGGCCTTGACTGTGCCGTATTTTATCATCGGTGTCCTAATTACTGGAGAGGGCAATTTATTTACATAGTTAGTTAAATTCATATTACATAAGCCATGAGAAAATGAAGTTGGTATTATCATCTGACCATCTTTGCTGTGAAAATTGTCATCTAATGATCTAGTTTTTACATCAGAATGTAAAGCTCACGAATGCAACATCTCCATGACTACCAAAAGCATGTCTGCCCTTACATATTTACAATGCCAGAGTCCAAGAGCTTAATTCATGATGACAGAGCTCAAAAGACTAAGTACAACAATAACTTACCACCGCTCCTAATTAAGAAATAATTTTTCAGCTTAAACTTCTTAATGTTTTGTTGCTGTTGTGCAAGTGAATAACCACACAGTGATCAGAAGCATCTCTGCATACCATAGTACGTTACAGTAAGGACAGTACAATGTCAGCATTTAGTACATTCTCAGATTTTTAACTGAGAAAACAACAAATGAGTATGGAGGACATAGGTCCAAACACACCTGATGAAATATCACCTTTCCAAATTCAATAAAAAAATTCCTATAACTTAACTGTCAATGCTTTTAGAGATATATCTATCTTCTCCATCATTCTAAGCCATAAAGTCTCCATAAATTTTTATCATTTGATCTCCTTGTGGGGGATTTGTGGCATTTGAACAATAAATCAATAGTGTGTTATAAAGCACTGGCTCACTGTGGAGATTCTCTGAAATGACACATTGAAGAAAAATTGGATTTGCTAGAAAGACACTATTTTCCCTTTTGGGATAAATAGAATCTGACATTCAGCATCACTTTCAGTTTAACCAGAGCAAAGGAGCCATCTAAACTCCTAGTGACAGCCACAGGAAAGCTGTATCTGAAAGGGAGAATAAGACCAAAAAAAAAAAAAAAAAAAAAAAAAAAAAAAACAGGAAAAAAAAACAGAAATGCCCTTGGACTCTAGAAATAAAGTCTGGTTCCTATTGTTGCTGCCCAAGACATCTTGCTAGACACTGAACAAGTCATTTACTCTTTCTGTGTCTTTTCTCTCCTCCATGCAAAGGGACACAATCTTAGCCTTTCCTCTTTAAGACTGTAAAAAAAAAAAAAAAAAAAGAAGGAAAAAATCTATTAATGAGAACAGAGATTTTGACCCTTTAAGACTTAGAAGCATCTCTTGTATTAGTAGTAAATGTGTCACAAATACAGGGTGGTTCATGAGACAGAAATAGTCTGACAGTATGTACAGCAAAATCTGACCAATCTCATTATTACACTTCCTTCTTGCAAATACCATGTTTGACATGCAAACAACAATCTTGATGAAAAGTTTCAGTCCATTTTCCACTTAAAAGCTGAAAATGTGTCACTAACTAGTACTGGAAGTGCTGAGATATCCTATACAAGATAAATTAATCAGCAGCAGAAAAGCCAAGAGCTCAGACAATTCTCGTTAATAGATACACTTGTTAAAAGACTTCTCAGAGAAGCTAAATAACAAATAGACATTTAAGTTTCAATAGTTCAAGGCAGCAGTTGGCCAGTTAGGAATGTGCTGGAGATGACCTGAGGGGGTAGTAATTTCAAAGTTGACTCCACTTCACTTCAGTAAACAGGCTGCCAGCAACTCACCACCTTTCATGAGCAGTCAAGGAAAAAATAAACCAAACCACAACAAGAACCAGGTTAATGGTGCCACTGGAGAGCTCATTAGAGTGTCTTTGCTCTGCCTTTTTTCAGATGGGGTGTGGGAGGGGAAGAAACTAAAATGAAAATCCCAGTTTATGAATCGATAATTGTTGCTTTGTGGAGCAAGATCCTGCTTCAACAACAACAAAGAAAATCAAAATCCCCTCCTCAGCCTGTTTCCTTCCCTGCTATTCACAGTACCTCCTCTTCTTTTCTACTACATGTAAAATATATTCAATATTTTGTCCTGTAAATTTGTATTGAGTTCTCCAAACTTGATCTCACCGTGTACATCTAAGCACTTAATATATTGTGGTCTGGGTTTTGCCTCTACTGTCAAACAACTAAATGATTTTCCAACGCTGTGTTTGAAGAGAGCAGAGTCATCAATATAGGTTATATGTCATTTGCTGCTCCCAAGGCTCCTCTCACCAAACCTTTAAAATATCAAGCTGTTGTTTCCTCAATCTCTCACATCATTTATGCTCCCTAACAAACCATGTACTCACTACTCATCTTCCTTTCACTCCCACCCTTGTCTTTTTTTTTTTTTTACCCAGATCTGCATCTGTCTGTAATCTTTCTTCATCCGTATGCCCAGTTCATAATTCTTCCCTCACACTGTCAGTCCTGTTGCAGAGACAGCTGCCACATCATCTCCCCAGCTGCTCTCAGCTGGAACTGCCAGGGAGGACTGAAAAGCCACTTTTTAACTCAATAAAATAAAAAACATGTACAATTATTTTAGCTGTTTCCTGAAGAAACAAACCTTCAACGAGCATCCTCAGAGAGCTTACAGTCTATCTTGCCATACAGATAGGATGACCTATGCTGATCCCTATGGAATAGAAAAGCACATCTTGCAGGAGTGCATAACCCGAACGGAAAAGAATGAACTTTTTAGTAAGATAAACTCAAACCAGCAGAGAATTTAAATGCTTTTTTTATGGTGGCCCATTAATTTTGTTTTAAAGAACTCATTGTTTCCATTAGGTCTCTTCCTCCTGCAGGAGATGCTCGCATCAAAACCCCTCCAGTAAATTGTTCGTTTTCCACGTTTCTGCTCAATACTAAAGTAACGAAGCAGCAGTCCATTTTAGCAAGTAAGTATTTACTCACCATAATGACAGTGTGCTACAATTTGCCAGGGGCTGTACTAACAGCAAACCTTCAAGTCCACATGCCAACCCTTCATTATTTATTCAAATGTTTCTTTCCACATTTGGAGGTTTTTACTACGAGAAAATTCATAGGAGGTCCACAAAAATCCTACATTCTTCTTGGACGTTGCCAACACTGGCCTGAGCTAAATACGCATTGCTGGCACCGCAGAGGAAGAAGCACAAGCCAAAAAAAGCCTTAGCCACAGAGAACAGCCTGGCACCCATTTCTGGAAGTCGTGGGAAGCTCACGCATCACTGCTGGATTTCCATTTCCATGCGGCTACTGTCAGTACCACAGACTGAGTATTCTTCTCCATCCTCCCCAACTTGGCACTGAGCATCAAGTCAGACTTAAGAGCCTGGGCACTTTGCGCCAGCTCTTACAAACAGGTTGTAAGCAAACATGCAGCCTTCACAAGTGCATCACAGGACTAATATTGTTAAAAGTACGGTAATGTCCTGGGATTTTCTCTTGTTAATGCACTGAGATGTCATACTTCTGCATACTAACAGAAACTCACCCATTTCTGAATGGCATTAACCTGATCATTCCCGTTTAAGTTGGGGGTTTTGCTGCTTTGGAGTTTCGTGGGGTTTTTTGTTTTCTCCCAAAATAATAAAATTAGAAGATTTGCTAAAATTAGTAGAAAAATAATTACAATTTTTAAAAGGCAGTGTGAACTGATTTCAATTTAGCCGTGTTGTAAGCAGCATCAGTAAGTTAAGATGGCATTCAAATGCATTCACTCATAGGCATTTCCAATTGAAGAGCAGAAAAGTATCATGTAAGGCCCAAAAGTCTTATTTTTTTTAAATGTGTCTATATGCATGTATACATATATGGATATGTATGTGCATATAACATCCAATATCCAGGAATGGTCTGTGATGAAACGTGTTTATAGCAGTCCAGATTTACGCAACACCTTAACTCGGTGACCCATCAATTATTTCCATAGATTTATAAAAAATAAAATTAAAAAACCCCAACCAAAATAAACCACCACAAACAAGGATATGCAACAACCACACACAGCATTAAACTACTTACCCGAACCTGCTTGGAAACTCCTTTTGGCCAAGAGAGCCCTTCGTATTCTCAGCATTTTCCACATTTATTTAGAGTCATCCTGAACACAGTGCAGCCTGAAAGCACCTCACAGGTATTAGAGCAGTGGTACAGAACAGCTCTGCAGACTGTGGGTGCTTATTCCCACTTGCAAGTGATGGGGTAACTCATCCGGTGCAATTCCAGTTTGTACCCCCAGGACCTTATATACTGCTGTTAGGAGAGTTCATTGCACATTTATCTTTACCTCAGACAGGCTTTTCCACTGCCGGGCTGAGAAGACAATAATTCCCTATGTCTAGTCCAAATGATCCTAGTATTCATATAATAAAGACTTTAATGTTGCCCTGAGGTTCTCCGTGTACATAGAAATATGCTTCCAGTAACACGCTTCCCATTGGCTTCTATAGCGTGTAAGAGCTACACGTAAAAATCCTCTTTCTGTCCACGGGAAACCCTTGATACAGTATCTGCCATGGCTAGTTGCTTCTTAGCTAAACCTCTTCATGGGAAATTATACAGAAAACAGAGGCTTGGAACCATTCAGGCAACTGAGAAGCTTCAAGTATAGCTTTTTATCATCCCAAAAAATTCACACCATTTCACAATGGTGTTTAGAAGCCATCTGACCCACCACTGTTCAGCAAGACACTGTCCCCCCCCTCCATGTACTGGATCCAAAAAAGCTGTCCTGTTATGGTTGTCCATTGAAGGCAAGAACCAACAGGAAGAGGCATGGAGGATACCAAAATAAGCACTCACCACGTGGATCTCAATTTTACATAAACTGTCACTTACTACACAATTCATCACTGGCATGCTTGGAATCAAAGAAAGAAGAACAACAGTGGAAGCTTTCTGGACTTTATTTTGGATATAAGATGTCAAAAGTTTATCTTCTCTCCTACTTTATTTCAATTCATGAGAAGATTGCCACTGTTATTACTGAAGAGTAGACATCAGAACAGATGCCTAAAGCAGAATGGAAGTATTTTCAAAACCACATCCTGACCAAATATCTCTAAAGCTAAATCATTGGTTCCTCCTCTAGTTTCAAAAGTATAAATAGCTTGTGATTCATTTTAGCCCACAGCATTTCACAGGGAAACCATGAAAAAAATACTTACACTCTGACCACACGTATGACATGGGTTGTAAATGCAAGATGTTGGTACTGTGACAATTTGCTGGAAGCTGCGATACTACAAGTTAGAGACTCCCATGATAAGGGGAGAAGGTTGACGCCTCACAGCAGCACCAGGCCTCTGGAAAAAAGCTGCCAAAGCCCCCACAAAAGAAAAAAAAAAAAAAAGCAAGCTGCCTATCCTTCAGTGTTTCAAATACACCATTTAGAACAGCAAGGCTGAGCAGCTGTAAAGCCCTGGAACTGAGAGTGGCTCTCTTATCCAGCTCTCCCCACGAAGAGGACAGCACTGATGCCAGCCAGATGGAGCTGGCACAGTCACAGCATGAGCATTTCCTAGAAAACAGCCACTTTAGGAACTGTCACCTCCTCACACAGAAATACTCCAGGGACTGTCTAAAGGGGTATAAAATGGTCAGGCAATTCCCAGATACTGCAGCCATTCCAAGACAGAGAATATAGCTTACATACCAAGCAGACACAGTGAATCAAGGCTCAACAGCTGTTTGAGGGCATTTTGCACTAATTTAGGCAAGGCACGTCAGTGACGTACACATTTGCATATACCTTTTGCTTAACGTGGAGGCGTATGTGCTTGGCAAATGCAGTACGAGCTGTGTCTGGTACCAGCCATCAGTGCACAGAAATGTCAGGGACAGCACAAGCTGCTCACAACAGCAGAATCCACCCCAGAAAGGAGGCAGGAGAAGAGTGAGAAGAACTAGGCAGGCCCACAAATTTGGTAAGAAATCTCTAACGTTACGTTAAGCATGATGCAAATTTTGGAGAGCTTTGGCCCTCTGAGCCCAGAAGCTCTTGCTGATGCACAACACCCACCTCCTGGCGCCAGTGGGATTGACAAAAATCTTCACTTCGATCTCAAATGCTTTTTTACCCAGCACTAATATTTAATCTGCATTTTCAGGCTGGGCATCTGTCTATATAATATACACGTTATGCAAAGTTTACCTGCATTTCAAGTGTAGTAAATGCAAGCAATTCAAACAGTCAAAACAAGTAACACCAAACCTGGTGCATGTGCCTGGAAAGGGTCTAATGCTCTGGAAGAAAACGCAGGCTGCTGGGCACACAAATCAAATGTGTGTTATTTGTGGGTTACCTGAAAATAGTTTTTGGACTGGATAGTAGTTTTAAATTAACTATAAATCGTATGTTAATTTGTGCTGATTTTGGCAAATAAGAACTTGCATACACTCAAGGGGCAGAAAATAAATATTTTTCTGCTATTTACTCATTCTGGTTCACTTATCAGCAGGATACAAATATTAAAACCAGCTATAACAATAAACAGGTATTTCTTGACAGAACAACATTTGCCCTCATTTGCTGCCAAGAAAAAAGAATCAGGTGCAAGCCTGAAGACCAGCAGCATCCCTCATTCCCCCTACTTGTAAGATAGGAGGAAAATTTTCTCCACTATCTTTCACAGAAAGTAACTCAGCTGGTGGGCTTTCACTCTGAAATGTGACCCTGTTGATAGCACAGATGGCCTTGAGATACACGGCCTCCTCTTGGGGCCAAGACTGTATTACAGGATCGCATATGGGACTGGAAGAGATCAAATGAGCTCATCTAGTCCATCATCCTGAACTGATCTAAGTGGTACATCACTAACAGTGAGTTCAGGGGGCATATCAGTCTTTTATACTAACACCACCTCCACAGGAAGGCAACGTAATGTTATTTGTTGACTCTGCATGTTATCAGATATTTTGCTGCCTCTCAACAAATAAAATGGTCTTATCTCAACAGCTTTAAAACAGAACCTTTGCAGTGATTTTTTTCTAATCAATTATTCAAGATATGGAAAGCATAATTTTGCATAACATGAATGACCAAGAGTGTGTGTTTTTTAATGCTCTATAAAACTTTTAGCCTTCAGAGCACACATATCAAATTAAGCATCTGCTTCCAGCCATGCTGCAATGTTACATCAATCCAGTACTTTCATATCCCTTTTACATTATTCTAAGATAACGCTCAGGTGTAATTACTGGAGTTAGTAATACCATGCTACCAACTGCATACAGATATCCTTCTCTCTCTGAGCCAGTAAAAGGATTGCCCAGGAGGTTAAGATTGTTTTGAAATTAGTGCATCCCAAGAGCTATCACTGCAAATACAAGAAGTAAAAAAAAAAAAAAAAAAAAAAAGCATGATAGGATCCTGACTTGTTCCAGGCTTTGAGATGGATTTCCCTGAACTATCTTCTCAGAGTGAGCTCCCTAGGATGATTTATATTGAATGAAAAAACAGCTTAGTTTTAAACAGGGAAAACTCAAAGCAATCAGCAAAGACAAAACAGAAGCAAGGTGCATATGCAACCCTTGACCCACTGAATCCCCACTGGTGGTGGTCCGTGCTTCTGTCCTCGGGTTCAATTAGTAGCACAGCATCAGCTCAGTCCTTGCAGGATCCCTCATGCAAATTCACAGGCCAGGCCAAGACGGCTGCTCCCAGCTTGTGCCTGCGATCTCCTGTTCATTACACCCTGCTGTCTCTCAAGCTTCCCCAAACACACAGGAACTGAACTCAGTTAAGAACATCGAGGAACAAAAGAGAAGAATAAATGTTGTCAAGTCACAATGCTCCTGAAGGACTGAAAACTCATTATTAACATGCACCAGAGCTTGGAAATAAAGAATTAAAGCTCACACGTTCATCTGTGTGGTTCCCCTGGGTGCTATCTGCAGCTTTACATGAGGGCCTGTTTGTCCACTGAATGTGTGACATTTGTGGATAGTCGTGACTCCTCACACAAGTAGAAAACATAGAAATAACTGTGAGCAAGACATTTCCCAGGACTCCCAGGTCAGGATAAAAAGAAGATGCCACTTGACAGATGTGTCTGCAGCAATTTCCCTTACTGTTCACTAATAGGCACATTCATCAGGGCCATACAGAGGCAACAAAGGAGAACAGACACCACTGTGCTAAGTATGAGGCAGCTTGCTGCCCATAAGCACTGGGAGGAGAACAGGACCCAAGAGACAGGCAGGGGAAGCACCAGTACAGAACAAAACTCCCAGCTGTACAGAATCTCCTCTATTAAAGTCAGTAACCCAAGAAGGCCAGGACTGCAGTATCACATGCTTGGCTCTGCCAAGCCTCAAACCCCCAGACAGCTGGGAGGCACAGAGTGTGCCTCTCAGAGACACCATCTCCAATGTTTCTCTTGGCACCATGAACCTTCAGTTTTCAACACGAGTACACAGCATTGGAAAGCTTCTTTACCTCAGAGCAGAGATGATTCTTATCCTTCCAGCACACACACTTTCCCTTCTTCACAGCTAACACAGGGAAGCAGCACCACAGTAAGAACAGAGTTTAGTAGCTCCTTTACAGACCAATCATGGTATGACACTTTTTTTGGCAGTGTTTATAGGAAGCTTCACTCTGCCTCACATGTACCCAAAATCAAAAGAATGCAACCACAAACTTTTAGACTCCTTGCACTCACTCTTCTCCTAAAGGCATCCTCAGAAGCCAACCCACCACTGTAGGTTGGTAGGTGTAAGCATCTTCTACTGGTGCATTAGTTTTACTCATATCCTGCACAGTTATTTCCGTAAGTCTCAGTAGCCCTTCTGGGGGGGATTGGGCTCATACAACATTTACTAACCTTTCACTAGTCACAAATGCATATTTAATTCAAAAACTGAATTGCATGCTGTGGAGTTTAATGTCTATAGATTTCTTAAGTTATGTGAAATCTCCTAAGTACTCTGGAAATATCTAGATTATATGTATATATTAGCTATATTCTAAGATATTCTAGAGGGAAGTCCTTGGGTGACTTCCTAGCTAAAGCACTAACTGTTTGGATTTATAAATTACATCACTATCTCTCTAGGAAAAGAGCAGATGAAGAAGAGAGACCTGACAGGACAAGTGCAGAGAGCAGGCTGTGGCACAGCAGCTCAAATGAACTCAGTCTGGACTTACCTTCTTTCCAAATCTATGAAGATACACAGATTCGTATGTGTGATTAATGTTTTCAAGTATCAGCAAGGGTATAAGAAAGCCAAAAATGAGGCTGCAAGTTTGGCAGACTGTAAAACTTTCTCACGAGTTTTACAGAATTTTCTTCTCAAAATACTCTCTTGTCAAGTGGAAATATTCTGAGTAAACAGCTTGGCAGATGGCTTTTTCCTTGAAAAGGAATAATAAAAATGAAGCATCTAGGTACGTCAAAATGGACCTAGACACTTAGCCCTAAGCCCAGGTCCACTTCACTGGTGAACTGCCCTCTGTCAGTGCAGAGCTTTATCCTGGCTTTAACATGTAATTTTATTGAGAAGGAACCTAGGCCAAACCAGAATCTGCTAAGTTTGCTTCAGCATTCTACCTGCTTCATTTATTTTAAACAAAATAAATTAAAACAGGCCTGGTTACCAACTATCTTTTCCTCTCTATGAGCCTAGGACCAAACAGCTCCAGGAGATAAAAACTCCACCGATCTGGCTCTTCCAGCAGCACCAGTGTTCCCCATTGCTGCTCAGCTGTAAGCCAGCTTCTTTCCTCTTTTATATTTGAGAAACCCCACTAAAGATGACAAATATGCCAAGCTACAAAAAAGAGAAAGCTCCTGCTTGCATACTCCTTATTACTATGATGAGTCATTTGCAAAGCTTCTTTCAAGAGGGTAAATGAAACACAACCAAACATAGCAGAGAAATTACTGTAGCACAAAACAAACTCTCCCTGGTGTCTCCTATTCGAGAGGAATGACATTTCTGAACAAAACTGCTTCTCTCTACAGTTGCAAAACATATTTCCAAATATGAAATTTCATATTCAGAGAGGAAAACTTGTTCTCAAAAAAAAAAAATCTATTACATTATGATTGGCAGCCTGGTACTCCCTCTAGTAGTAAGTTTGGAATTAATGCCAAAAAATACCTCTGAGGACAGTCTCTGCTAATGTCATGGCAAAGTCTGAGGAAGAGCTCCTGGTATCCGGCCTTAAAGCACTGCACTTTCCACTTCCTTAGTGCCATTCAGAATTCCTCCTTCCAAAAGGAGTCAGTGCAGGTGAAACAGCTTAAATCCCCTATCTCCAGTGTAAAAACCTTTTGGAAACCCAGGAATTGTGAAGAGCAGCAAGACAGAGCACTTGCAGCTCTTGCTGCTCAGACCGGTCTTGCTGCAAGGGATGGGGACACAACAGCTCTGTTGGGATAAGCCATCATAGACACACATTTGGCATACCCAGCTTAGGGTACAAATAGCCTTGAACTGGATTATTTCTTTACCAGTAAAAACTATTAGGGGAAAAACAAACAAACAAAAAATCTCCACACTTCAGAGCAAATTATCATTACATTAGTACAGAAAGCAACACCATGGCACTTCAGACATAAATTACTCCAGAAGAGACATCTACTTATTCAGCTTGAGAAACAGCAACAAACAGCATCTTCACAAGCATAACTCTTTCTCTAGTTCAAGGCAATGATGTAAATTTTGTCAGCTTGAGCAAAATCAGGGCAAGGCAAGTGGTGAGAGCACACAGAAATGGAAATTGCAAGTGTTTGCACAGAGCTTAAACCCCAGCTTTAGCCTTAAATCAGCAAAACATCGCATTCAGTACAATCATTTATACAACTATAAAAATAATGTATATTAGAAATGATGGAAACGTGTAGGCTACGCTTTGAGTTTTGAGAACGCGCTCTAGTTTTGTAAGGCAGTACTGGGAGAACGGTAATGGGAAAGACAGAACTTTATAACCCTTTTAAGTTTGGTTTGGTTGCAATCCGGAAAACATAAAACAACACATTAAGGTTTAGGCCAGGAAGAATATCAATTCAGACACAATAGCTGTTTGCACTGCTGAAAAGTTGCAATTCTTTTAAATGAAGTGTAACAGCAGTAATTGTGTTTCTCTGAGTGAGCTAAGAGGCAAATGGCGCATGAATCAATAACAATGTGGCCTGTACACCATTTATCTCTTTGCATGATCCATGGGAAATCCAGCTGCATGATTACGTTATTCACTGCCTGTCAAGAGCAGAAAATAACTGAATTTTGTTAGCATGGGCATTTACTCCCATCTCCAAAGGGCAGATTCTCACAAAGGGGGACATGGCCGACCATCAACCAAAGCTTCCACTCATAATGGGATCATACTCTCTTGAAATTAGCGATGCTGCAGAAGGGGACTTAATTTCTGCTATCAGTGAACCAATTTCTATAAATATCTTAAACATTTAGAAATTTTTTTAAGCTTCTAAGTCTGTAGCTGCTATAAAGCTGTTACAGCGAGCGCTACCAATATGCCTGCTGACTTCAGGAATCAGATTGGTAGGAAGGAATTGGGACACTCAGACACAGGTATTTTAACATGATTATAAATCCCCTATTTAGACACCTGAGGAAGCTGCAGGGAGAGAAGAAAATTTGCAAAGCTAAGTGCTAAAACAGCATTAAACACTGCACAGAAAAATAGCCCCTAATGGAGGAAATTTCATGTTGGTACCCAATGAGCACATGGTTCCAATGATTTATCTCCCAGCATTACCAAAGCTTACATTTGCAGTGTTTACCAATTTCTGCTGCATCATTTCTGAACTTCCATTCAGGCCAGTCTAGGCATGGGACAGTAGTGCCACACCTGGTGACAAGCCCAGGATGGCAATGCACATTTTTTAAAAGTGCTTTCTCATTCTCCCAAACACATGGGAGCCCATAAAAGGCTGCTGGGTCCTGACCAGGCACACTGCCCCTTCCTCTGCTAGCTGGAGAGACAGCCTCCCCGCTACAGTCTTCTGCTGTAAAACATTCATCTCCTCACAGAGAAATTTATCTTACTCTGCAAAATCCTAATATGAAACCACAAGGACCAATCCTGCTGACCCACCTATTCTAATAAACTGCAAGTTTCTACACATCTCTCATTGATTTGGAGGATGCTAAACCATAGATGAGGCACAAGGAGGTTGCAGCTGCAATAGAAAAGTTGAGCTTTTTAAGCTCAAAACAAAGTGTTTATTTCAGCTGATGGCATTTTCAAAAGAAAAAAAAACAAACAAACTTGAAGGAAAGAGCTAACACACCTAAATGATTTAGGAATACAAATTACTCCATGCTGCACTCATGCTGTTGTTTTCTGTACAAATTGCCCACTTCTTTACAATCCAACCCAAAAGAAGCAGTTACTGCCAGATGTATCTACAACTCCAAGAGTTTCTTAGCCAGGAGGGATGCTGAGCGCTCTGCCAGGCTACCCTCCCTCTTCCTCAAAGATGTTTTCCAACCCTGCAGTCAAATTTTCAGAGGGCATCTGCAGTTCAAGCCTTTTTGCTGCACTGTGCTGCTGCTGTTCACTATGTCAGAATCAAATAAAAAGTAAGCCTGAAAAATTCATCGCAAATTATTTCCTTTATTTGTCATAGAATAAGAGTATCCCCAAAGAAGCTGCTGTACCATAGACGAGTAAATGTCTCCTCAAGGCACAAACAGATGAGTTACAGGTCTCCATGTTTATGAAATGGGGAGAAATTTATTGCCTCATACATCCTCTTCTGCCACAGGATTATTACTTCAGTAGTTGACCTGCTTAAAAGTGTTACTGCAGTTTGCTGTTGCTAAAGGTAGTTACTTTTATCAACAGGATGGATTAGAGCTACATGATATGAAACCAGGATAAGAACCAAACCTCATACTCTGACATTAACGTGGTTTTATTACAAGCCCTGAAGGAAAAATATAAAGTGGAAAAATTCAGATAAACAAACAAAAACAAACCCCAAAACCACCAAAAACAAACCAACAGGCATTACTGGACAGATTAAGACCTGAAAAAAAATTTAAAAGCAGAGGACAGCAAATGTTTTTTAAAGACATAAAATTAATTTATATGTATTTTTAATAACATTCCCAGTCATACCACAATCATTACTTTCAAGACAGGAGCTGGACTGTTTTACTACACAGCATACTGTAGATCAGAAAAGACCAAAGGTTTTGGCATCACAAGCCTGCATATGAGATGAGGGAAGGAACCAGGAATTTTGTGGTGAGGCCCTATAAAGAACCATCTCCAAGAGATCACTTGCTACACAAGGACCCGCTTCAAAATCAACTATTCTTTAAAATAACGCAAGTCCAGTGAACAGTTCTCTATTGATAATGACATCTAGACACTGCTACTCTATGGTCTCCTGGGATACAACCTGGGATAACCTCTGTTATGCACAAGGAACAAGGAGGCACATACAAGATAAATGTTTCTTTCTTTGATAGCTAACAGCAGTGACATTACGAGAAGGGGAGGAAAACATAACAGGCAGCATCTTACAACAGGCAACATTCTTCATTACTGTCCGCAGAGGCTACAGAATAAAGTAGGAGACAAAAGCATCAAATATAGATTTTACAGTATTCATACTAAAAAGTGCCTTTTTTATTCTTATATAACCCAGCAGCCTTTTTGCCACAAATTCTCCCAAATCTTCCAAGTACCTTTTTTCTTGAAACAATAAATTCCACTTCCATTACTACTGTGATAGTGTTCAAAGTGATCCCTATCAAAAAGTCGACACAGAACATCAAAATCTGACAAAATTCTTCTTATGAAAGTAATTTACAGAATTATTCAGCTTCTGTATGGAGAAATGCACACATCCCATATCCCAGCACACAGGAACACAGACCTCCGCATAAAGAAGTCTGCAAAAAGGAATTATGTGAGCTACAAAAGATGAGTGATACATAATATAATACTTGTCTGTGGACATGTTCGTCCTTAACAGCATAATTTGAAATGCTTCCTTCCCCAAAGCACAGAACTGAAACAAAACCACACAGTCCCCCTCCTCTGGAGCCACAGTAAGCCTGCTGTTTGGATCAGCTTTGCAACTCCTAAAGAGTCCTACCCACAGAGCAAGGAACCAGTGCTTGTGTGTCCCCCGGGGGGTGCCGCAGCTGGCTGCGGCTTGTAGGGCAGGCCACTGAGCCTCTACCAGTGTACAAGGTAAATTCAAACCCTCTAAGTGAGGGAGATTTAATCCCTCTAGGGATTAAAATCCCTCTAAGGGAGGTTTAAGTGCAGTTTAACTGGTGGCGGAGCTCAGTTGGTGAGGAGCAAGAGCGCCACAGCCTTCACGCTGGTAGCGCATCTGGGGTGCGGGAGCTCAGCACGGCATCCACCGTGGGAGAGCAGTGACCTCTGCACTCGCCAGAGTTGTTGTGGGGACACAGACAGACCTCCCACAGAAACATGAGGCCGTTCAGGTCACGGGCTGCAGGGAGGGCCAGAGTCTCTCCCTGGCAGCAAGCGGCAGCCAAGAGAACTGCCGTGTTCACTGTGACCATGTAGATGATCTGCTCAGCCTGGTGGCTGAACTACACAAAGTTGAAAGGCTGAGGAGCATTAAGGAGGTAGAACAGGAGATAGATTGGTGGAGCCAGGCTCTGCTCACCTTGAAATGAGAACGGGAGCACCCGCTGATCAGCACCCAGGATCCTAGGACCTCAGTGTGCTGCCCCTGTCAGGCCATAGAAAGGAGCCCAAATGATGAGAAGGAATAGAGGCTGGTACAGGGTAGGGACAGCAGGCAAAATCCCCGCTTGCCCATCTCGCCCCCCTGCCAGGCGCCGCTATGGAACAGATATGAGGCCCTGGTAGAAGAAAAGCAGACAAAGGAGGATAGGGACAATGGAGAAGCTACAGCTGAGGGGTCTATGCAGTCAGACAGGCCTACTATCCACACAACCACCTCACACAAGAAGAAGAAAAGAAGGGTTCTAGTTGTAGGAGGCTCTTCTCTGAAGGCTACAGAGGGTCCAATATACGCTGTGCAGACCCTCATCACAGGGAGGTCTGCTGTCTCCCTGGAGCACAAGTTAGGGACAGCACTAGGAAGCTTCCTAGCTTTGTAACACCCTCAGGCTATTATCCACTTCTAATTTTTCATGTGGGTGGAGATGAAGCAGTACATCATAGTCCAAAAACAGTTAAGGGAGACTTTAGAGCCTTAGGAAGGCTAGTGAAAGAATTGGGAGCATGGGTTGTTTTTTCATCCCTCCTTCCAGTGGAAAGCAGCAGCAATGGAGGGAACAGAAGAATGCGCCACATCAGCACATGGCTCCAGGGCTGGTGTCACCACCACAATTTTGGTTTTTTTGATAATGGCATGGCCTACACAGCACTGGGAATGCTGACCTTAAACAGGAGACACCTCTCCCAAAGGGGAAAAGGGTATTTGCCCAA
>JAAGNO010006622.1:0-11312 GCA_033439905.1 Ceryle rudis | reverse complement strand
ACACCCCAGGATGCCATTGGCCTTCCTGGACACAGGGGCACATTGCTGGCTCATGGTCATCCTGCTGTCCACCAGGACCCTCAGGTCCCTTTGCCCTGTGCTACACTCTTAACAGGTCAGTCCCCAGCCTGTACTGGTACATGGGGCTACTGTGAAACAATAAAGGAAATGCAAGTTACCTAGGTTTTAGAAGAAGAAGTAACATGATGTGAATGGGTGGGGTTACTCTGCACATGCCCATAACTACATGGGTTACTAATGGCAGGAAAATTGGTAGTATTTTTATTCTTTGTGCTGCCTTTGTTAGACATCCTCAGCTGTGTCCTGGCACAAAGTATGCTGTACGGCCAGCTACAGGCACTCATGCCTTGCTGTAAGCTGCATGGGAAGGACCAGTGCACCAATTGAAAGCATGACATGAATATGGCATTCATGGTGATGCCTCAGAGAACTTACCTC
This sequence comes from Ceryle rudis, assembly GCA_033439905.1. Lineage (NCBI taxonomy): Eukaryota > Metazoa > Chordata > Aves > Coraciiformes > Cerylidae > Ceryle > Ceryle rudis. Next base: position 10,853 of record JAAGNO010006622.1, on the reverse strand, counting down.
TCGGTTAAGGATGAGAATCTTGTTCCTTGCTGCTGGAAAGGGTGCTTGGGTTCTCAGCTTCTCAGAAAGGGGAAACAAGCTCCAACTGAATCATGACACTAAATGGGCCAAACCCAAGGTTTTGCCACACTGCTCGTATCTATGCTATGCTCCCATGGAATAACTCATATCTAGAGGCATTTTATCACACAGCTCAAAGGCAGCTTTCTCCAGCTGTAAGGGTTGAGCAGCAAGAGGAGCCTTGGAGGAGTGCTCCTGCAGTAGAGGCTGCCTGGAGAGCCAGATGTGTGCTACACTCTCCCTGAAGCTCTAAGGAATAGTGCTGCTCTCTGCTGCTGTCTGCTTAACTAGGAGCTCTTGGGCTTTGTAGGAGGGAGGTGGATCTTGCTTGTCACCACAAGAAATGTGACTACATGCAGACAAGCAAAAAGAGAGACAGCCTGGTAAGACTTCTTCCCTGATATGCAGCCCTCACTTCTGCCTGCCCTCTTCCTCCTGCTTTTTCAGACCCATCCTTAGATTTTGGACTATGTGTTGGCAAGGGCCATGTCTTTCTGCCTTTCTCCCTCCATAACTGCACAGAGTAGGTGAGGACCAAACGTGCAGGTGCTGCCAAGGCAAAGTATCCCTGTGGCAGTAGTGCCTGCGTGCCAGGAACTGCATCATCAATGTACCTTGAGACAACATTTCTCAAGGCAGGTTAGGCAGAGGTGAGTACACACCTTTATTGCTTTAAAGGAGTGGAGTATCACGGCTGAATTTTGAAATGTAGTATTGAAAAAGCTCATGGGGGAAAAAGGCATCACTTACTTGGAGATTGGTTTCTACTGCAGTCAGAACTTTCATTGCAAAAATCCGTTCTTTGCAGTAAGACAATGTACAGTAAGCACCATTCAAGGCAAGCCATCGTTGTAGATATGTTTTATACCATGGACTAAGGAGAAATGTCAGTATACAAGGTCAGGAAACATGATACAGAAACAGTCACGGACTTTTGTAATGTCCAGTGCATTAGGTTAAACCACAAGTATCAGCAGAAGTTCCTGTTTCAAGTTTGACTGGTTTATCATGGATGGAAGTGGTGCCAAATAGTCTGTGAGTTCAACAATAAGCACCACCAGAGCTTTTGCTACACTGCCCTGTGTGTCTGGATTCATGTTAGACACCAGCTGTGTAGTCTCAAGAGTGCATGTATCTACTTTGCTTAATATATAACTTCACTGTGTGACAAATGTTGATTACACACGTAGTACTCGTGTACCAGTCAGTGACCCATTTGGTGTTCAGCTCAAACAAGGAAGGATGCTGGCTCAGCACCTCTACCGTGCTGAGTCCAGGTGTAGCAGTGTTCAATGCTGAGAAGGCACATTGTCAAGTTGGATTTGCTCATAGTATGAAAATTCAACCTAGTGTGATACTAGTGTGATGCTAGAAATGGATGCTTAAGCTGGGGCTGCTTCAGAATGTCCTGTTATTTGCCAGTCATGAAATGCAACACGCCAGCTCTGGGACTTCAGCCTTTTTGAGATTCAGTTTTAGAGCCACAGAATTGCTTGACAGCAACAGGGCTATTGCCCTGCTGCCAACTCAGGGTGTGGCCAGCCACAGCAGGGAAATCACAAATCAATACTGCTGTTGCAATTGCATTCCTGACTAGTGCTTGCAGCACAGAAGGAAACTCAAAAGACAAAGAAGATCCAATGGTGCAGAAATTGGATCATTCCTTGGAGATGCAGCGCACACAGAGGAACACCAAATGCAACACACACAACACTACAACCCTTGCAAAGGGATGGAGTAATGGTTCCTATCTAACAGCTGACTCCAAAGATTGATATTTTCCTTTTTTTTTTTTTTTTTTGGTCTGAGTTCACTCACGGAATATATTCATATGTCCACATAGTTGCTTTGTGGGCAGGTGCTGTTCTGAGTGACTAAAGAACAATGTCCCACCATGCTTCACTGCAATATTAGCCTGTTATATATTACAAAAACCTTCTTTATTACATACAAGTGCCTCAACAAGGATAATCTTGTTTTCCAACCATATGACCTAACTGTTTTAAGGTCTTCAGGAATTAGTAATTGCTAATTAAACTAATCTGGGTGAAAGGTATGAAAACAGCTTTCGTCCTACAAATCTGCGTGTGAAGAGTAATTCTGAAAGTAAACCACTCTCTAGAAGTAGCTGACAGGTTTGCAGACACTGCCGGCCATTAATCTCTGGATATTCCTCTTACAGATAAGAGCTGGGAACTGCTGTAAGAATGCGGATGCAATTGTGGGACTGAAATGAACAGACCTGTCTAATCTCATGAAGGTCTGTCATAGGCCCCAGAATTAACATTCATTAAGACCTAGTTCCCAGGAGCTGAAGGCATCAGAAGCAAAGTTCCTACATTTCCAGCTGCAAAGATGAGCTTTGTCAGCAGAGTGGGGGCTGGTCCTTTTTCGGACAAAGATGCACAAAGGTGACTTCAGCCCAAACTGCTCAAGACAAGCCCCAACCTTATCCTGTAGGTTTTCTTACGCTCCCAACTCTTGTCTTCTTTCTCCTGCAGAGCTTGCAGTGGCCCAGTGCACACAGCGCCCTGTTGACGTTGTCTTCTTGCTTGATGGCTCTGAAAGGATTGGGGAGCAGAATTTCCACAGGGCCCATCACTTTGTGGAGGAGGTGGCCCGACAGCTCACGCTGGCCAGGAGTAACAACGACAACATGAATGCCCGGGTTGCACTGCTGCAGTATGGCAGCGAGAGGGACCAGGATGTGGTCTTCCCATTGACCTACAACCTGACAGAAATCTCCAATGCCCTGGCACAGATCAAGTACTTGGACTCATCCTCCAACATCGGGTCAGCCATCATACACGCCATCAACAACATTGTGCTCAGTCCAGGAAATGGGCAGCGACTTGCCCGGCGCAATGCTGAGCTCTCCTTTGTCTTCATCACTGATGGCATCACAGGAAGCAAGAACCTCGAGGAAGCCATCAACTCCATGAAGAAGCAAGATGTCATGCCCACAGTAGTGGCTCTCGGGAGTGATGTAGACATGGATGTCCTGCTGAAGCTTGGTCTTGGGGACCGGGCAGCCATCTTCCGGGAGAAGGACTATGACAGCCTCTCCCAGCCTGGCTTCTTTGACAGGTTCATTAGGTGGATATGTTAAATGAAGGGAGTGAGCATGTTCTCCTCTCACCAGTATACACATCCCTGATACTACCTGTTTCATTTTCTTCCCTCTGTATGGTTGTTAGCAACTCTGATCTAGCCCAGAACAGCTGCCCCTCTGGGTCCTCCTTTCTAGCCAAAATCCAGAGCTCTTTTTTGATTCTCATGATGAAAAGTCATGTATTTCACATTTATGGTGCTAATTAAAACCAAGATAAAGCAGGATGCAGGGCTATATGACGTACCTCTGTAAAGCTTTACATCAAGCCATGACTTGTGTACGTACTGTAATCCTAGGAGGGCTTGTCAGAGAAGTGAGAAATCTTTCCGGTGTAGTAAGACAAAGGATCATCTCTTTTTTACAAAAACTCACAATATCCTTCAGCGACTTTTGAGGAGCTTTATGGTTGTGACATCCCAAGTTCTTTAGCAAACCCTTTTCCAGATTATCTTTTCTTTGTTCTCTCAGTACTTCTGCCCTGAGAGAACCTGGTGAGTTTATGACACATCACACGCTGCTTGAAATGGTCAGCGACTTGCTTTCCCTTTGCATGGCCCTTGGTGGCTTGCTCCTCTTTCCTGGGAGCAACAGGATGGTGGGAGGTTTTGCTGCCTTCTACGGCTGTCTGCCAATGCTCCTTTTGGGGCTCTATGTACCCTAAAATTCACAGATCATCTCTTAAGATCTTTATTTTCCTATGAACCATATATGCTTCCTTCTGCCATTCCAACCTTCATCAGAGCCTGTTCATTTATAACTGCATCCAAACTCCTTGCTGAGGTGGTCAGGATGCCTCCCACCATCCTGCAAAATACTGGGCTGCCACCAGAGCTGCCTTACTGCCACCCCAATGTGCTCAAATCAACCACAGTGCCTTCTTCCCACTGGTATCTGCTGAGCAATGCCCAGATTTGAACTTGAATTGTGCTGTTTGCAAAAATAAACAAACTCTTTTCACCCTATCCTGAGAAAGCCTTTTTATTCTGTAGTTTGTCTCTTTTTATTTTCCATTACTTTTAATGAGCAGCTGACTCTGCTGGTGCTATGCTGGTAAATCCAGTTGAGTTTGTATTCTGCCTCTCCTCACAAATGCTGGAGCACAAAGCTAGGGGGTCCTGCAGCAGTGTGGTCATGGGGAATTTCTGAGGACCTGAAGGACCACAGGAGGTTGATGGGGCCTCTCCAGCTCTCCCTGCTGGCTCCAGCAGTCCTCTTGCAGACCTGTTCCTCTGCCCCTGGCCCAGCACTCCTCCAGTGCCCATCAGATTGTGGTCTCTCAGCACGACGAAGACTGTCTTCATTCTTCACCTGCTTCATGAGTGAGGGGACCAGAGATCCTCTGGTGCCCCTCTTTGTGGGGAGCTGTGTCTTTCCCCACCATGAAGGTGGCATTGCATCTGAGTGGGACTTTACCTGCACTTTCTTCATCTCCTCTTACATCCAACACTTGTGTGTCTCAATCCAGGACCATGGGACAGGGGAACCCTCCAAGGACAAGGGCATTTCTCTAAGGTCACATCCACAGCAGTGAAGGTGGGATGGAGAGGAGAGGCTGAGAAGGGTTTGTGTTGTCCATAGTGGCCAGCAGTGAGGGTGCAGTAAAGGGCATGGCAGTGGGGACCTGTGGACACATGTGCTGTGATGTCACTGATGTCTTTTCCCTGCTTCAGAAAGGAGGGCTGTAGGGCAGCTTCAAGGGTCTCAGGGCAAAACATGACATCATAGAATCATAGAATTGTTTTGGTTGGGAGACCTTTAAGATCAAGTCCAACCATTGCACAGCACTGCCAGGTCACTGCTAAACCATGTCCCTCAGCATCACATCTACACTACTCCTCCAGGGAAGGGAACTCCACCACTGCCCTGGGCAGCGAGGGCCAGGCCTTGACAACACTTTCAGAGAAGAAATTGTTCCTCATGTCCGACCTAAACCTCCCCTGGTGCAACTTGAAGCCGTGTCCTCTTGTTCTATCTCTTGTTCCTGCACTGCACCTCACTACAGCCTCCTCTCAGGGATAGCAAGAAGGTCTCCCCAGAAGGGAGCTGCAGGGGTAAAATGTCACTAGCCTAGCAGTGCAACAAGGATGAACAAGGCTGTGCTAGCAGTAGATCTGGGTGAGATGGGCTGTGCCACCTCATTTAGAGATTCCCTCTGCCACCATGAGCTGTTCGCATTTCTGGCATGGGGTCCAGTAGCCAGTCACAGTGGCTGGCAGCAAAGCCTTCTTGATAATGAAGCCAGGAAGGGCCCTCTTGAGCCATGACAATGGGCAAAGCAAAAATAAACCAGCAAAAGCAGCCCTGTGTTAAAATGGTTGTAGTGAAAGCACTGCCAAGTGTTTCACCTTTCCTAGAGAGAATGCTGCAGGCCCATGGCCATGCCTCAGGTGCTTCAGAAGGAGACCTCACTACTTTTTCCTACAAGTTATCATCCTGGTGTGGAGGATGGTGACACATGGAGTGCAGAAGGGGCAAAGGTATCGCATTCCCCAGCCAGCCCTTCTACAGCTGGGAAAGTTCACATGAAATTTAAGGATTTCCCCATGTGGTGGGACCCATGTTAGCAACATCATTGCAGAGGAAAAAAACCACACAGACACCATCAGACTGCAAATCATCACGTGATGCTCCCCACACTGCTATCTGCAGCCTCAGGGATGACTTTCAGTGGGCTCTCCTGAAAGACAGAGGATGGAGCTGCTGCCCATCATCTCACAGTGATTCCGGGTCAAAGAATTTACAAGAAAAAAGCAAAAAAAAAAATCACTCAGCAGGCAAAACATCACTCTTGGAGAGAGGGGAAAGGAGTAGAGCAACAAGCAGGCAGTTCCCATGGGGTGTTCATCTTCATGTTTTACTGCTTCACCGCTATGCCAGTGAGTGATGCCCAGATGTCCTCTTCAGTCAGAATCAGAACTGCTGCTTGAGCTGCTGGAGTGCTGGAGGAGAAAAAAAATGACTTTAGGATAGCACAGAAATGACCCACTTTCACACCATTTCTGGTAGGTGTTAACAGTCCTGTGGTGGCTTCCCCTTCCCAGTGCCCATCTGGATACAGGTTGACAGTGCAGCCTCAGTGGCTGAAGACCCACCTCTCCCCAGGTGCACACCCTCAGGTTTGCCATGACCCGATGATAAAATAGCTGCTAATAACATCGCCGCAATGTTTATTGCAGTGCTGTTACAAACTATTTCTTAAAGATTGGAGCCATTCTTTTTCTGCTTGGAGAATATCATTATGGGCGTAATGTGGGAGGGATGGATTTTTTATTATTATTTTACATGGCTGTTCAGGCCAAGCATGCAAACTCCAGAAGGGTCCTGCTCTCTGCCAGTGAGGGCGAATGTCAAGGCAGATAATTTTCTGAGCTGCTAAATTGTAAGAGGAGCTTTGCTTGGGAAATGCTTCTCACCTCTAATGGTGGAACTGGGGTCTTCTTTAGCAGTCACTCACTCAGACCTGTTCCAAATGGTGCCCATCCCTGGAAGGGCATTTCCTGCAGCATCTTCTTCAGCATTTTCTTCTTCTTATCCGTTTTTTTTTTTTTTTTTTTTTTTTTTGGTTGTTGTTGTTGTTGTTGTGTTTGTGTTTATTTTTTAAGAGGGAACTAAACTGTTTTTCTGCTACAGGGCACTAAGTGAAGTTCCTCACAGAGACACAGAGACACAATTCACTTTCAGGTGAGCAGGACAAAGTCTTGGGGTTTAATACACCACATGGTGCACCCTGAGCTGTGTCACTGTTCTGAGCGGCTTCAAGTAGTTTCATGGATTGCCCTTCAGAAACTCACCTGAAATGACCCGTGCTTCCCTACTCATTAACCAAATGGGAAACTGCAGGTCTAGAAAAAGACACTGAGGTGTTGACAGCCTACTCCAGCCACTGCACAGTGGAAGAGAGAAGCCCCAGCTGCCTAGTCTGGATGTTGTGACATGTGTGAGGGGGTCCAAAGGACCACAGCAGAGATTTGGAAGGGTCTGCTGCTGCCTCACTCTTACCTTGTCTCCATCATGCTTGGAGTGCTTCTTATGGTGCTTCTTGTGGTGCTTCTTGTGGTGCTTCTGATGGCAGTTATGTGGGCACCCTGGCATTCCTGGTTGTCCCGGATGGGTGTGCCCATGGGGATGCTGCCCTGGTAGGGGGTGCCCATGGGGATTCTGCCCTGGTGGGGGGTGCCCCTGGGGGTACTGCCCTGGTGGGCACTGCCCTGGTGGGCAGGATCCTGGTGGAAGGGGAGGGCAGCCAGTGTAGGGATCTGATTGAATGTTGGGACCACAGTATCCTGGAGGGCCTGGTAGGCAAATTTGCGGTTGGGGTGGTGGCATCCCTCTGGGCATGCCTAGGAAAAGGAGAGCAACTGTTAGTGAGCAGAGCTGGGCTCTCCCTGGTCGGGCAATACAGGGACCTGGTGCACCCATGCACCCAAAGGACCCCTCCCAGCCTACCCCCTCCCCAGAAATGATGCTCCACTCCCCTTTGGTACACAGGTGATGCCTGTGACATTTGCACTGAGCCCCTCCAAGTCCTGATGGCTGTGTGGTACCCGCAGCCCTGCCTGGCTTCATGGCCCCTCACCTTGGTTGCAGTTCCACATCCTCTGTGGCCTTTGAGCTGCAAGGGAAGGACAGGTACCATCAGTGCTCACTCACAGAACCTCCTGTGATGGGGACATCATCACCCTGCTAGCAGCCAGGACCCACCTCCATTGCCCCAGGCACAGACACCATGTTTGCTTTCCCAGGAGTGCCGTACCCCAGCAGATCCCAACAGCCACTCTGCCCCTTCTGGTGACAGTGTCAGCCCCGAGAATGACTGTCCTTACCTCTGTGCACCCTCAAAGCCTGGGCATGTGATTTACATTGTTAATGGAAATAATAAACCAACCCCAGCAGAGCCTGGGTGCCCAGACCATGTCCTTGTGGACCACGAGGGGCCGGGGACACCATGTCTCAGTGCAGTGTCAGCCATGGGAACAGCACATTCTGACCCATGGGTGCCCATGCTCCCCAGCTTCCCTGTGTCCCACCAGATACCGCTGCCTCAGGGAGCAGCTTTTGCTCACCGAACCCGCAGAAAACCTCCCAGAAGATGTGATGATGGCAGCACCCTCCGAAAGCACCGTTGTCCTTGGCACATCTCTCCCCAGCTGTCAAGAACCCATTATATAGTGGGGCCCTGACGGGGTGAGGAAAGGTGTGACACTGCCAAGCAGGTGGAACCAGCTGCACCACTCCCTGTACCACAGTCGTCACCATGGGCACGTGGGAAATGTCAACACACCGCTCCCAGCCAACACAAAGGTCCCACAGGGTTGATAAAAACGAGATGAAGGGTGCTGGTTTCACCTCCCGGTGTCAGGTGATGGAGTGAGTCAGGTGACCCCACCTCGAACCCTGGCTCACTGCTCCCAGAATGGGTGCAGTGTCTGGGGAAGGTGGGTGGCTGGCACGGGGACGTCACTACCCTCCTGCTGGCACTGCTGTGGGACAGCAGGGCTCAGGGTCCAGCTAATGACTCCCTGTGACACTGCTCAAGGTGCTGCCATGGTGTCTGGGTGGAGGAGGTGATATCTGACATCAGACCTGGTCAGCAAAGACAGGAGGCAGGGTTGGAAACCCCAGTGCTCAGATCTTCTTCTCAGGGGGTTGATGAGGAGGAGGCAAAGCTCTTCCCATCCTCATCTCCCCACTAACAACCTTGATGCTACCCCATGTTTGGCAGCATGCCCTTCCTGGGCCAGTGAGTGAAGCAATGGGGTCATCTCATCATGTACCATCAAAAAGACACCTCACAAAAAGGGACTGAGACATGTCTTGCCCCAGCCCTGTGGACAGGGGGGTATCTCGGGGTATTCTGGGCACAGGAACACATTGCAGGGGGGGTGGTGTCGGGAGGTGCCCACGCACAAGAATCCCCTCCTGGGCAGTGCCATGGGGTCCCAGCTGTCCCCCTCACTGGGAGCCCCTTGGACCCAGCCACTGCTAGCCCAGCTGGATCCTTCTACCCCAGCAGATGGGGGGATGAAGACTGGGGTCCTGTGTCCCCAGGCAGACAAAATCACCCTTATCCAGGGCAAGACCAAAAGGGGACATGATGCTGTGATCTGCTTGAGCAGTGAAGCTCTCCCAAGGAGGATACCAAAGGAGCCCAGGCAAGAGACGAGCACGTTTCCCAGCTGTATTTGCTGCTACAGAGATCCCCATCCTGTCCCCAAACTCCTCTCAGGCCACCCGCTTCTCCAGCAGTTCCAGCACAAGTGCCGAGCTTTGCTTCGCCTCCTCCAGCAGCCCAGAGACCTTCTGTGACATCTGCACAGGGAGGGAGAAGATGCATCATTTGACACTCGATGGGACAGAATAGCCTTCCACCATCCACCCCGTGCATCCCGCTGCTGGCAAAGGGAAGGGATGCCCAGGCACCCGGGGTCCCAGGGGCTTCATCTCCATCTCTGTCCCACCTCACCCCCACCACCAGGGCTCCTGCTTACCGCAAGCTTAAACTTATCATCAGTTATGTCTTTGAGGTTGATCATGACATTGAAGTAAGCTCCAAACACAGCCGCTTCCATCATTTTGGCTCCCACCTAGGAAAAGATGCTTGCAAGAAGCTCTCCTGCTGAACCAGAGCATCATCATACAGTCCTGCAGCAGAACAGGCTCACGGTGGGTCACTCCCACCATCCGTGACACAGCAGCATGCAACACTTTCCAAACCAGTATTTTCAGGACATGGCTCCATCAATGGGAACCATTCCTGGCCTTGCCACACAGGTGGGAAAACCCAGGCAAGGGCTGGTGGAGGTCAGCTCTCCTACAACAGTTGCAAGCAGCTAAAATGTTAGTGGGAAGAAACAACTGGTTAGTCTGGGAAGTGCATCTGCAGAGATGCATCCCAGAGGTCAGGACATGATGGGACACCTTGTAGGGAAAAGTGATGAGACCGTCAGTCTCCAAAGCCCCAGCCAGGGCAGCGTGTGAGCCTGGGGTCATACCTGGATGTCAGATTTGCAGGCCAGGTTGCAGTGGTGTGCCAGCTCCTTCAGAGCAGGCCAGAGCCCGCTCACCTTCTCTGCCAGAGCACAGGGAACCCTCACAGCTGTCTTCAGCCCCTGTTGCATGGCGGCTGTGCGTCTGGAAAGGGAGACAGACCCAGGGTGGGTGCTGGGTGGCCATGCTCCCCCAGTCTGCAAGTTCCCACCAGCCCAGCTCACCTCTCCCTCTCTTCAGGTGTGCTTTTTGGCAGCTTCATAGCTTCCTGCAGGGAAAGAAAAGCAGATTTGCTGCCATTTGATCCAAAACCCTGCATACCTTGCACTGAGGGCTAGGACAGACCCCATAAATCCAACACTCTTGCAAAACTTCTTCAGATGATGATGTCCCTTGCCCTGGCCCAGCTTGGGCCAAGGTCACAGCCCTGCTCCTAAGGACACTGGCAGTGATGCTAGACCCACTGACAGCTGGAAAGCCCTCCACCTCCCCAGGGGACATCTACTGCTGGTAGAAACTCACCATGTAGCTGCTGAAGGCACGTGAGTCAGAATCCACCATTGCCACCAGCTCATCCATGGCCTGATGAAAGGGGGGGATCAGCTTCCTCATGATGGGGGAGTGTAAAGTATTTGTGTTAAATGAAATGAAAAATCAACTTAAACATTCATATGAATGCCCAAGGAGAAATATT
>JAAGNO010006621.1:144100-186078 GCA_033439905.1 Ceryle rudis | reverse complement strand
CTCACTCTTTCTTGCTTTTGTTTTCACCCCTAAGTGGAAAATGCTGGCAACAAGTTGTAGGTGTAGGAGAATAAACCTTCCTCGGGACAATTTGTAGAATAAAAGAACCAATATGCTTTTGCCTACTAGTCCTGCACTGGGGAGTTTGCAAGGGAGCCAAAAGAAGTTGCACTCATTTTTAAGTGTATAGTATTGTCTTAAACGTGTTAGCCTGGATTTCATAAGTATTCAGAATACTTATATGCAGTATATCCTCAATTCCCAGATACTTCTCTGATGTTCAATCTACACATACTGACCATCAGAGCAAAATCCTTTTGCAAAAACTCGTGGTGAGTTGTTACAGCAGAGCCCAGTGGTAGAAGTGAGCTGTTTTATGATGATAACACCAGGGCTTCCAACACATAGGCCAGCACTTTTCAGCTGTAGTCTGCAGGTCAAGCAGATTGCATATCAAGGACTTTGACAATTTCACACTGAGACTTCTACATTTCCATTTCAAAGGCTGGCAGAGACACTATTTGTTCTTGATGTGGAATACCTACTTGAAATCAAATGGTATTGAGGGCAGGGAACAAAAGTTGAATAAGTAATGATGATCTATTTATGTGCCATGGAAAGAAAAAAAAAAATCCTGCAGGTGCATCAGCATCACTTTACATGAATTCATAAAATTATCTCTGCTTTATGTAGCATTTTCATGAAGTAATCCAAAGAGACCTGACTTTGGTTTTAGCATTTTACCTGCACTTTATAGTGTGTGTTTCCCTTTCCTGCACCTAAGATTAGTCCTCGTTTCTGGCTCATTTGCCTAATCAGCTTGATCTTCCTTTATCAGTAAACATTTTTGGCAGTTTCTTCTATAGTTACCAGCTTAACTGGCTTCATACCCATGGCTATTTATAGTTTCAGAAAAGCAATTTACCCAGATAAATATAAACAGTGGCTAGAGAAGTTCACCCAAAATGTAGCACTCACTCACAGTTTGCATAAACTACTGTGCAATGGGTGGCAAAAGGAGTTCTCGGGCTCCACATAGACTGCATCAGCTGCTGCTGCACCCATCTGAACTTGTCAGAAATAAATACACGTTCTTCAACACCGTGTTGTGAATACTAACCCCATATTTAGGAGTATTTTTGAAAAAGATGTTAAAAAAAAGGCGAGTTCTCAGTGTTCTGGATTGTAAGTTTCCAAAAACATAAAAGCAGCTTTCTCACATAGTGTGTTGTGAGAGTCTTCGGACTTCTACCTTGTGTCTTGCAGCTAGTGAAACTTATTAAAAACAAAAAGACGAAAATATACTACACTGATTACCCAAATTTCATCAAATTTCCTTTTTGAAATGTTATCATTTTAATGTTTTTACTTTTCATTGAGTGGAGACAATGAACTTCGGATAATTGCGTACATGAAGACAGACAGAACTTCCAAGTTCTTGCTTACTGCGTGGAAAATGCCCATGTTCTTCTGTATGAACAGAGGGATAGGCAGACAGCTTTTCTCTTCCGAGCCTTTTGTGAGATAAGCAAGGGAGGAAACCTACTCTTTCACACCTTTTCTTGTTGTTGCTGTTGTTTTATCTGTTCCCCAAAATACAAAAAGAGCGATATTTTCACAAGGTTGTAAAACTGCATTGGCAAATTGTTACTGTGTGAAGTTCGTATTGACTGCAAAATAGATCCTGACTTAGAGCTTCAAAACATATCTATGAAAGATATTTGAGTATGTATCAAATATTATATATACATATCATCTCTGCTTCCTGAAACTGTGAGCTTCTGCACTGAAATTGAGACTTAATGAAAATAGTGGGAAAAAAAGGACACTTGCAGGGTGAAAACCTCATTTTCTGCCTTAGTGGTTTGCGTGCTTGGCAGGGTGAAGAGATGTCAGAATGCTGTTTCTTCCAAAGGGATGTTTTCCCTATGTGGCACTAAACTGCTAGTAGCAGCAATACAGTATCATCTCTCAGCCATTAGGCAGACTTTCTGTGGCTTTTCATCCTCTGCATGAAGGAGGGAGCTCAGATTCCCTGAGGATAGATGTCATTCCACTCCTGGAGTTTCTGGGGATGCTCAAAGCAAACAGGAATAAAATTGGGAGGTTCAGGTACACAGCTGAGGACTCAATCACAGGTTCAAACAGAAGCCTATTAGTATTCTGTAAATATTACCACATTTGTGGGTTTTTTTCTGAATTATTTCTCAGGTTAATGAATTTTTCAATTCTTTTTCATAGAATCGTAGAATCATTTAGATTGAAAAAGACCTCAAGTCCAACCATAAACCTAACACTGCCAACTCCACCACTAAACCATGTCCGTAAGTGACACATTTTTTGCAAACTAAAACAGCTTTCTCTGCAGGAATAGAAGATGCACCCATTTTCCTTCAGTTGTCATCTATCTTGCTAATTAAAGCAGTAACTTGGAAGGCTAAAGATACTGCTTTGAACTTCACAGTCTCAAGCAGGGCTTGCGAGCAAGTTTACCACTTCGGGGGGCAAGTGTTCTGATCAGTCAATAATTAGCAAAATCCTCAGCATCAGCAGGAGCAAAATCACAAGTGGCCTCAGTTGGTAAGAAGTTCGTGGCATGCGAAGCCCCACGTGGCAGCCCATCCTGAGCTGCTTTGGGAAATAGGCAGCAAATCAGGGCCTCTGTAGGGACAGATGTGAGAGTTCCTCAGGTTTCTTGGGGTCTCTGGCCAAAGCCAGGATGGGAAGGGGGCTCCAGGCAGTACAATGCGGGGTGGCTATAGTCGTGCTGAGCACCACGGGTGCTGCCTCAGCTTTGCAGGAGATCATGTTTTCACAGAGCTGGGTAATCACAGGGTGAAGGCTGCTGGGACAGAAATTAAGGCTTGTGTGCCTCAGTTCCCCGTGTCTGTAGTAGGACCTAAATTTATTCATTCTCACCCTCAATGCTTACACTAAATCACACTAAAAAACCACTCATATAAGGACACTTGTTTGGTTTTTTTTAGCAGAAGAAAACATCTAACTGTCTTTGCTTACCAATTTTTAATTAGACTTCAGATGCAGTAAGTTGCAAGGAATAACCTCGGCTGTAAGAACACCAAAATAATTCTTACATTCCTATCTTCTGAAAACGTACTGTAAATAACGTAATAGTCTGAGATTATCGGTACCCATTCTGGTTTTTATTGTGATCAATATTACAAGAACCATGCTTATGGATAATATGCCAGTGTTAGTTTCGAGGGCAGGTAATTGAAAGTTGTTTCTTTTGTATGTAGCCCCAGAAAGTTGTAATGCTGCTGGGTTTTATTGAGCTGGCATATAACAATAGCTGGCATGTAAGAGTTAACCCTTAGTTTAATGCTCAATGCATTACAACTGATTGTTCTCACTTCATTGAACTGATTTTATTCTGTGTGCTTTTAGCGTGCTTTTGATAGCAGTAGTTTGTATTAAAGCTTAATAGCTGGAAGATACTGTTATCTCTTACGTTTTCCCTTATGCGCCATTCACGTTTGCTCAACAGTGCTAGCAATAGCTAATGAGCAGCTCCCAGCCTGAATTGTGGAGTCAGGGATTTTTACGTTCTTTATGCCTTGTTTGTACATGCCATTAAATTAGTGATGCACTGTAACTCAACTTTCTTTTTTCTTTTTTTTTTTTTCCTCCTTTTTCTTTTTTCTTTTTTTTTTTTTTTTGGCAGTTCAGTTAATTTTAAAATTTCTGAGAAATTCAAGAAATGAACGTACCTACATTTAAATTCAAAGCAGACTACTGGACTTGATGTTCTTTACTGCCTGGGAAAAGGACCCATGGATTACACTGGAAGATCTCTTTCTGGGAAAATCTTATAACAGAAACTGCTAATTCCAGTAGATTAATTTTCCATTTGTTCTTCCAAAGCTGTTCTTATGGGAACCCCTTAATTAGTAGTATATTTTTAATCATTTTGTGTTTTTACTGACAGTCAATCCTATTTATATTTTTTACTTGCTTTTACATAACATTTCTTGATGTTCAGTTCTTTGCAGATTCTTTCATATCTGCAACACAGTTAATCCTTCAGACTGCCAAAAGAGAGAACTAATTATGCTCCTCAAATGATTCTGGCCAATATATATGCAGCTGTATAGCAAATGGCAACAGAGTGGTATAGAAAAAAATAGGAGGGGAGACTTGAAATGTTCATGTCCTCAAACACCCCCGTGAGGCTATCAAGAAATCCAGCGAGCCTGTCTCTGCCTTTTGGCTAGGAACATCTCATGAACCCTGCCTCAGTCCTGCAGAAATCTTTTGAAATAGTGTATTTCAGGTCCCTTCTCTTAGGTGACATTAAATTTTTGTTGTCTCCTGCCAGACAAAAGCTTCAAGTGAGAGAAAAGCTGTTCCTCTTTGTTTCCAGGACAGTTTTGCAGGGAGAAGACTTTATAATGACCAGCATAGGCTGTCTGCAGGTGAGTGAACACAGTCACTCAGCTAGATGTGAATAAACCCGTATGTCAATCTAAAAATTAATATACCTACAGGAAAAGGCTGCCCACAAGCATTCTCTAATCTCATGGTGAATAAAAAAATAAATGAATTCAATTAATAATGTGATTAACAAATCTTATTCAAATGTATGGAATAATGAGAGGCTATAACTAATTGATTCTAGTTCAGTTTCTATGCAGAAAGTGATAGGAAAAAAAGGGGGTTACTTCCAAATGTCAAACAATTTGTAGACCGATATAAATAAAACGTTCATTTTGATCTTCCAGATAAATACTTTTGGTTAGACTTCAATGCTTATTTAATTATGGAAGCAGCTCAATTTAGATCCCTGTAACTAATTATACCGTCTAACCAATGTAAAAATACTGCTCTGTGGCTAAAGCGCAGTGCCTCTCATTACCTAATTAATTCAAAAGCCAAGTGAAACTCTGGAATGACTTAAATGAGAAGATCAAAAATCAAAACGAAATAAAACCTGAGGATATTCTGAGAACAGGATGGAAAAGGCAAGACTTCTTGAGAGGAAGGGAGCTCACTCATTTCCCCTTTGCTCATCTGACACGGCCAAAGTAGCCGAACTTTCTGTCTTTCAGTTCAGGTACATGTGGAAAACTCATCAATCTCTACAAGATTTCAAAGACTACCACGAAAGGCAGTTGCTGTTTGTAAAGCCTGGATAAAAAGAATTAGCATTATGTCAAAACCACTCATTTTTTCCTAAAAAACCGCACAGCTGATTTTCTGTTTCATCAATAAAGGTGCAAAATTATCTTCAACTGGGTAGAAGTTTTCCATTTGGGGGAGTTACCTACTCTGGTTTTCTTTTATTTGTGCAGGTTTCTATTCTGGGACTTGGTTGTATAGCCTTTATGTACACTGCTGGGTAGTACTGAATGTGCTGATTTACTGGATTCAGTGAGATCTGCAACTAGCAGATGCTGTCAATAGATATCCGAAATTTTATTTCATTGCTAATGTATTCGGTCATTGCAAGACCCCCTGCAGAAATCTAAAGACTATTTTATCAAAGACTGCATCACTTTCACATGATGTTAATCTTGAAAACCTGAAATGGCCATATTTGTTTTTAAAAACACCCATCCTTTGCAACCAAATGAATGGAAAACCTCACCACCAGTATAAAGAAATAAAAGCTCCCAAAACAAAAGCTCATCTCAGTGTAGGATTTTTGAAAGTGAAATGAAAAATAAAATAAACAAAAAGCTTCAATGGCATTCATGACCAGTATAATCCATGTTTATCTTCACTGTGTACAGAAGGTGGAGCCAAATTCATAAGGATCTGTGAGCTCATGCTTCATTCTTTGTTTGAATGCTTTTCTAGTGTCTTTCTAGAAAGGCACCTCTCTCAGAGGAGATATTGATTGAAAGCAGTAACAGCGTTGGAATAAATCATTTTAAAAACAGCTTTTCTGCTGTTTAAGCTGAGGTTGCTGGGTACAGCTGAATAGCATCTGAGCCTCCATGTATTACTCCTCTCCCTTTCTGTCCATCAGCAAGCCAGGAGTGAATTCACATTTCTAAATGCAGCTCAGGAAAGTGAGCAAGCTGAGTATCACCATGAAGAAGCTGTGGTAAGACCTTAGTGGTATGAAGCGGGAGGCACCGAACAGCACAAAGAATAGAAAGGGAGAAATCACCTCAGACTTTGAATACTGTATTTTCCTTCTCTGCAATCCTCATAAATTAAAAAAAAACCCCAAAGAAACAAAAACCCAAAGAAACCCATTCATTTATCTGTTTTCAGTGCTAGCTGATATTTCAAAAAGCAACTACAGAAGAGGACAGAATAATTTTCAGCTTAAGGGATGGAGCCTGGAATTAAAAATTTTTGCTCCTAATCCTGGTTGTGCCATGAGCTGTCTATGACTCAGAAGAGCTGCTGATGTTCTCCGGGACAAACTTCCCATCTCCGTGAAAGAGGTTAATATAACTTGTACTATATTTATAAAGCACTCTGATATTCTAGACAGATGATTGTGCAGCAGTTCAACCTATATCCAGAGAAGAGTGACCATTAGCTAGGCCAGCTTCTGACCTGATGGCTTGTGTCACTGACAACTTTTCCATACTTTCATCTGAGGTGCTTTACTTTTGATGTGTTTCCAGCAGAGTCTCTTTTAAAATACCAGGTTTTTCTCTTTTACAGGCAGATCAGTAAGAGCAGAATCTATCTTATGCTGACTAAGCCTCCTTTTCCCCTGGGGGATATCTACCTGTAACAGCCCCACAGCGAATGAATCTGAGAGACCAGTCTCAACAAGGAATGGCAAATGTGCTCTTAGGATTATCCTGCTGTTTATTATTTCTGTCCTTATGATTGACAGAAGATATTCTCTTATTTGCTATGTTCTGTGTCACCTAAGTGGGTACAGCTACTGCCTTGGTGGATGGCAACTGCCTTTATTTGCCTTTGCTTTGAACACGAGATAACCCTTTGAAACTCAGGGTGAGGGAGGCTGTGTTTTGCAGACCCGACAGTGCTGGGTGCAGCAGCTTCCAGTAGGCTCCAGCCCAGTCACCCCAGCTAAGAGAACGTGCAAGCACTGTGGCCAGCAACTTCAAAGCTGTGTCATATTTCTACGTGATGTAAATTCCTTAAACAAGCAAAAATCACTGCTTAAAAAAAAAAAAAAAATCATTAGGCTGCACATTTATGTGCTTAGGTAATCAAGAAATACCACATTATTGTTCCTTGGACATTCTGAGAAGCTTTACCTCAACAGGGCATGAAACAGGGCCACGCATTATTCACCAGTCTGCCTTTAAAGCCAAATGTGTGAGAAGGGATACCGGCGAAAACGTGCCGAAGCTTACGTGCCATCCAGGAGCATGGGTGACTGCACAGCTGCCCTGAAAGGCATCCAAGAAAATCTCTATTGCATGTGTATATGAATTTCAGTTTACTGTATATTCGGCTCGGCTTACTCGGTCCATGGACTCCTCTCCCAGATTGCAGAGGACAGGGACTTCGCTGTGCATGGGAGTACTGGGAAGTGAATTTTGCAAATAGATTGAAACCAAATTGGAAACAAGACATGCTATTTATCTTAAGAGCTCCATAAATCACATATATGCTTAACTGGGAGTAGACCATAAACCCCACTGCTATCAGCGGGAAATTTAGTAATGGTCAAAGGACTGGAAAGCCTTCCAAATGAAACATACACTAGGGCTTTCCTGGCAAACCAGGTTACTAAAATATTTTGGTGGGAGTATTTAGAGGCAATAGGAGGAAAGAGTTTCTGTATAGAATTTTGTGCTTGTAATAAATAGAAAGAAAACAGTGGACTGAGTTCTGTATGAACCACAAATCTGAGTCAGAGGCTGGAAACGCTAAATAATCAAATTTATGGTTTCTTTTGGTAAGTTTGTGTATAAAAGCAGCAGGGGTATAAGATCCCTCAACTATTTCACTGATTCAGAGTAGGATTCGGCAGAGAGTGGACAGAAATCCCGTGGAAATTACACCAGGTTTCAGTCCCAGAGATGCACTCGACAGACCTGGGCTCCAGCACGGCATCGGGGTTGCAGGGCGAACGTGCTCTTACGGATTGTGCTGTAGCTTGCCAAACCAAAGACAAACAGGTTCTGGAGTCCTCGCATTGCCACGCCGAGAGATTGCTTCACCAGACAGCGCTGATGCTCCAAAAGGCAAAATGGCAATGGGTGGCAACATAGGTCCTAGAGATCTCCAGGCCCCAAAATCTTAATTCTATCATATAAAAAGAGTCTGTGTTCCAGAACTAGAAGGCTTCAGATCTAACTGGGATCTTCTTACCCATCTCTTAGTCCATAATTAAGAACAGATTTGCAAATATCTCAGGTCTGACCCCCCCCCAACTTTTCTGTTGAACACAG
Organism: Ceryle rudis; assembly: GCA_033439905.1. NCBI lineage: Eukaryota > Metazoa > Chordata > Aves > Coraciiformes > Cerylidae > Ceryle > Ceryle rudis. The sequence goes on along the minus strand of JAAGNO010006621.1, from coordinate 177,721 downwards.
CTCCAGCTGAAGAGGGGTTCTGTGTGCAGACAGCTGTTCAATCTGAAAAGCCTATTTCCATTGCAATGCAAATCAGCGTGAGACTTTCTGGTAACCTTGTGAAATAGTAGATCACTGCAACATCTGAAGCTGACTATATTCTGGTAATAGGCTGTGAACCGTGATCATGGAAGCATATTTCCAAACTGCAAGGGACACTTCCAGGGCATTTTTATCAGGATTGATAATAATTCTTCCTAATTCTACACAGCATCAGGGTGGAAACTTGAAATACTTTCCCTTTTCATGTGGATAGTGCCATAGCAAAGCCAGGTATTAAACTTATTATTGCTGCAAAATTATCCTTCCCTTGTTGCTAACATACACATATTAGTTTTCCAAGAGTTTTAAGACCGCTCAGCTTCTCACAACTACTCCCAAAGAAATGTTTCTTCATTTAAGTGGGGAAATACTTCTCAGTCCTTCTCTTAACATCAGAATGGTTGAAAATTTGCAAAGCCTATGCAGGAAGATACATGGAAGAATGCAAGATCGGGCAAGCTGGACCCTAGGATCATGCAAGCTTTGACAGGGAATGAGATAGCGTTGTATTCTGGCATGTTATAATTCAAGGGGTTTTTTTCCTGGCTTAATTCTACTCTCCTAAGGGGCAGTTTTTTCAGCACCGACATACACAACATCCCAGATCTCCTCATTGTCTCCGCATCGGCACACGCAGAGCCGTGTTGGCGGTGCTTTGCACTTTGCTTTAGAAGAACCAGCGTTTTATGGGGCAATAGCTGGAGCATTATGTGTACTCTGCTCACTGTCTATACCATAGTCATGAAGGCAGTGAACCATGGTTTGTATATTACAATTTTTTCATTCTCAAGAAGAAGGGCCCACAGCCTGTTAAGCACAAAGATCCATTTCTCCCCTCCCGCGAAGAGGAAAAGCAGCCTTGAACCAACACTCTGAAAACAAGAAGAAAAGGTTTCTTCCTGTCATATGGCTTGGACAACTGTAAAAACTATTAAAAAAGTATAAAAACCTAATAGCCAGTGTCAAAGGAAAGGAGGCAAGCTAGGGAAACCAGCCATCTCTGTCCGTAGTTGGAGGAAGGAGAATGGGCGTACGGTTGCCATGTACTAGCTCTTCTTCTCAAACAGGAGGCAGTGTGGTCTGCTACAAACAGCTCCAGAGCAAGAACCAGGGCTGTGTGTTTGTTTCCCAGCTTGAAAGCTCCCTGCCGAGTAGCTTTCTACAAAGAATCTGTCTTAGTTCTCTTCTCCGTAGAGTTCTAAGTGAAAAGCAGTAGGTAAGGGCTGTGAAAAATAAGCAGTAATGTCTAGGTTGTGTTGTAGGGTGCAGCGTTCATTACTTCGAGAAGAAACTGTAAAGAGAACCTTTATTTGGGAACCTCTCAATGGCCATTACTGGACTTCTCCCCTCTTTTATAGCCTTTAAAGAACAAAAAATGCTCAGCCATGCTACCGAGCCCATAAATAGCCCATGAGAATAACATTAAAAGTGAAATGAGTCTGAGACAGCCCAAAATGTGAAACTTGTGATGGCTGAGAGCTATCTAACCATGAACACTTCCAGAGAAGCTCTTCAGCAGTCCACAGAGGAGCTAATACTCCATGACACAAACAAGTACCAGACCAGTTCCTAACGCAGTTTGGACTTTGTGTGTGAGGAGCGTAAAACAGGCAGGCAGAGAAATAGATTAATCTCTGTTCTACAGAGGAGGCATTTTTCAAGGAGTGTTTAACCGGGGACTGATCAGGAGCAAAGCCAAACTTCTTCTGATTGAACAGATCACTTTTGGAGCGTGCTTTATCCTGTCAAATGCACTCAAAAATGATCTCTTTTCACGACTGAAGACTGATTCTCCATACTATGCTTTATTTTCTGAAGTTTCCTGGAAAGAGTTTCCTGGAATGTGAGATCATTTCTTAATGTCTCCCATGGGATGGACACATGCACACTAACACACACACAAATAATAACAACAAAAAAAATGTGTGATGGATATCTCCTGTAGAAACAAACACGCTGCTCCTGGTGTGTACTTTCATGTGCGCACGTAAAGGAAACAGACCTAAACAAAGCTGCGTTCACAACAAGAAGTAGAGAGGGCTTCCTCTCCTAGGTGGTGGCAAAGAAGCAATGAAGACAGGAGCTTTTTGGTCCAGCCCCCTGCATCCAGGAGGTTCACGCTGGGTACCCACTAATCGCTTTCATGCGTTTTTCCCTTTCCGTGTAGTGAAACTCCTGGTGCACACCAGAGAAGTTGTTTCATCTGTCCCTGGCAAGCCCAGATCTGGATAAAGTGCCACCCAGGTGCCTACATCGGCCGGGGGTGGGGGTGGCTGCTGACTGCCCTTATATTTATTTTGTTACATCAGCAAGAGTGGACTTTCATGCCTTCGCTCCCTCCTTTTCCCCGGGCTGGTTTTTGCTGTGCCTTCAGTTCTTTCCCTCCTCCCCCACCTTCCTCCTCTCCATTTGCAGAGCCCCTCCTCCTGGGCTGCCACCCCTCCTCTCCCCTCCTCTTTCACCGTCAGAGGCTTGCAAACTTGTTAAAAGCTCTCTCAGTCTTCCAACTTAGAAAAAACTTTTACGAGGTATCAGCACTTTTCTTTCATTAGTGGGGAAGGAAGGATGAAAAATACAAAACAGCCGTAGACTTTTAAAGTTTAAATAGACAGGTCTGAGTGCCTGAACGTGCTCTTCCATTTTACTTTTAACCCTCCAAAGAAGTTTTCTGATCCAGTTTCACTGCTGATCAGCAAGGGTAAGTTGGAAGTTTTCCTTTTTTCATCTTTTTTTTTGTGTATCACTTTTTCTGAAAACGCTTTTTTGTTTGTTTTTTTTTTTCTTTTTCCACCCTAAGAGTTTTGTGTGACTGCGCTGATGGTTGAACTTGTTTAAAAAGACACATCTATAAAAGCCTAAATTCTCTTAAAGTGCTAAGCTCAAACTTAGAGGAATTCTCTGCTTTCTTTTGTCATATTTCTATACATCTCTTTAAATCCGACGCTTTTACAACCTATTAAGCTTGGTTCCACCGTAGCAGAAACCGCGGCGAAGTTGTAACAGTTGCAGACTTGTTGCTTAGTGTTTGGGTGAAATCGCTCCTCTCTCCTCGCCTCAGACTAAACGTGCTCCTTTAAAGAAAAAAAAAAACAACCCAAACCAAAACCCGCTCGAGGTGTGCTCCACTCTCCTCTGTTGTACCGAAATTGCATCAGAAGTTACTAACCGGGAAGACCTCGTCCTGTGTGCGTCCCGTTTCTGCCCCACACGTTTTGCTTTTTCATATGGAAATCTTGACTGATGCTTAATAGTTTGTGCAGAGCAAGGGTCTTAATTAGGTGCTTTGTTAAACGCTGCAGCTACTGAAGTGGTGACTTTCACGTGGTCTTCCTGATAGGTTTCCCCCTTTTCTTTTAAAAGGGATGTGATAAAATCCAGACGTGGGTTATGGATTTTTAACCTGGTTTGTATATAGTTACTCTGTTTTAGCAACCTCGGTGAGGGATTTTAGAGCAGGAATGTGAGATATCATGATATGCCTTACTTACCACGTTGGCAAGGTCTGTGAAAGTCTTGGGTAGCTATAAATGAAAGTTGTCTAGGAAGAGCTGTGAGAGAATATCCACAATATGTGTCATAATCCCAATATGACACATTCCCTTTATGTTACCTTAAAGGCTTAAATACCAAAATATGGAGGGGGGCGGGGGGGGGATAAAGCTTGAGCAGCATCTCTTGGAGAACTGTAAAGCTTTTTACATTGCAAGACTTGGAGTGGTTCCTTACAGCGATTGTTGCTAGCTGCTTGCCAGTAGTTAAAGAGCAACACGAGGAGGCAGGAAAAAGAGACTTCAGCTGAAAGACAGACGAAGCACAGAGCCTATCTTATCACGTAACACGTTCTCCTCTTAAGCAAGAATACTGTGTGCTTATGTGTGTCCTCACATTTTGCCTTGAGATAACCAGAGAGCCTCATCAAGTGGTGTGTTTCATCGGAGGAGTTCCTTTTGATTTTTCTGTGTGGGATTTATGTCAGAAACCCCTGGTAATTGGGACAAAAATGGGCTACAGACACCTTGTGACCGACTTGTGGGTGTGTTTGTGTGTGCACATAGGGAGCTAGCTGGAGGACTTGCGTGAAGCTTTCATCCTGCCATTTTTAACATCTGGACAGCACACTGTACTGCGGAATTTAAGCCTCTAGTCTTTGGGAAGTTTACTGAAGTGTTTCCTTCAAAAACTTCAAAGCCAAACACTGGCACTGACCCATGATACCTAACGAGCATACAAATGGGAGAGGGCTGAGCAGCAGACTGGGTTCAGGCGAGGGAAGAGAGGGACACAAGGGATTTGATTTGCAACGTGAATCTGAATGCTTATACATGCAAGGAGCACAAACAGATTCAACACTGTAAAGCTATCTCTGCTCTCGTATTAAGCAAGCTCAAAATATTATTTCTTTGTCTCTGAAATGAACGTCAGTTTAGGCCAAGGATTCCTGTGGCCATGAGGAAGGTTAGATGACATTGAGCAATGTATCTGTTTCATCAGATACGTTGCTCTCTTTCCGCCGGTCTCTGGTATCTCCTCCCCATGTTACCCACTGAACTGATCTCAAATGGAGACACCTGGTCTGTTGTTTATGCTACACATACGGTTTAGAAATCCAGATTTCAAAATCTGCAAGCAGCAGTGTGAGGGGGCCTGAGCCCCCCCTCAGGGAATTCAGCATTTCCTCTCGTAATTCCAAAGTGAGTCAGGAGAGAGATGAATCTGGGCAGTAACGCAGAAGGTAGACCTGACTTGTACAACTAGGGAAGGTCTAAGAAAGTGCTTACGGTTGCTTTGCAACCATTCTGTAGAATTAAATGAGGTGGAGAGGGTACGAAATGGGAGAGGCAAAGGCTACGGGGTAGGTCCACTGTCGGCTGACCACCAGCAGTACCAGCACACAACAGAAAAACACACAAAGTTGTGGCACTTCGGATTCTGGTTACTGCAGTCATTAAGTGCATAATCTTTGTGCAGATGAAATGAACTGAAGCTCATCTGCATACCTACAAAGGAGCTACACCTTCCCGGGGGAATGTCTGGAAGACATTTGCTGATTTTTTTTTTTTTTTTTTTTGTAAAATTTCAGAAAGGTAGCCTTCTCTGTTCCAACCCATCCAAACCCCATCAGTTGTGCAGTTCAGCTCTTTTCACTGCAATACTACTTGCTTTTGGGAAATACTCAAGCCGAGTGATGTTCAAGGTCCAGAATCTTCTCTTTTGTTGGCTATTTGTGTGTGTGTGTGTGAGCAGGCATAAAAAGGTAGGAAAAGTTGGAGAAGCAAAACTTTGGCCTCTTTCCCAACTGCTTCAGCTGCGCGGTCCCATGGTAGATCCCACTCTAACCCTTACTGGTCTTTCATCCACTAGCATGTGACCTCCTAACACTGTAGTCAGACCTGGGCATGTTACCACAGCACTGTTTGCATTATTCTTCCTGGAAAATATGAACCAGATGACATGATGAATGCCATCCATAAAAAATAGTTCTAAAATTTCTTAATTGTGGCTTACAAATCAAGTTTCTTATACATGTGGTCGTCCAAAACCCGTGCAGATAAATGCTGTCACATCTCCTGCTGTGCTATGGCTTTTTTTAATATTTTTTTTTTCCCCCCTATCTTTACCCACACACAGCAGGACCTGGAAAAAGTCCATCTTTTTTAAAGAGTTTACTAGGCCAGCATTAGTCTGTCCAGAAACAGGTTATAGTCCTGTAAAATAATAATCAGTAGGAACTTGTGAAACCCACGGACTCATTGTCAGCCATATCCTTAAATTCCTGAAGTACTGAAATTGTATCAATAGATCAGGTCAACCTGTGTCATTCAGTGGACTCATTTAAGGTGCTTGGAAGTGTTAAAAGATGTTTAAGTCCAGAATGCCGAAGAAATATTTTTAAAGGTTGTCTGCCATCCGTTTCACGCTACGTAGAAAGGTAGAACACTTGTTGTGTTTGATGCAAACTCTCTTTTTCTAAGTAGTAAACAGACACTGTAATCAGTTAATAAAAATGGTCTTTCAGTGCCCTGAAAGTAAACAAGATAGATCCGATGAATGAATTTTCTCTGCAACACAACAAAGTACTGTGTTTCATAAAGCAATAGAATCCACTTAAGCGAAGGAATAATGTATTTGTGCCACTGCAAGGTTATCTGATTAACAGCACAATGTTTTGAATTGATGTGGGGTTTTTTATCACTGGCAAAGGCTAGCAAGTAACTGATCTCTTTAAAAAAAAATGTTGCTTTTCAAAACTATGTATGAGTAATTCAAGCATGGAATGTTTCCTCCTGGAGTTTATATTGCCAGAGGACATAAATGAAACTTAGCAATTTTGCATGCTGAAGCAAATTAAAAAATAGGTAGTAAATTCTGAAAATATTGCAGGTGTGGGATTAAGTAGGTCAACACTGAAGTAAATCATGTAGCATTAATGGACCGGAGTGGAGTGTAATTAAAAAACAACCAACACGTAACTGCCTAGAAATAACACCTCCTCTGTTTTCTTAATCAAACTTTAAATCTGAAATAACATTTAGACAGAAAAAAAAAAATAAAAAAAAAAATAGGTTCAGCCTGAGGAAAGTCTGTTAATGCAGTAGCTTCGAATCATCGGAAAGCTGACTAGTTAAAGCAAGGAGCTGTTACTTGAAAAAGGCTCCTTCTGTCCACTTCCACTTCTAAGGCCATGAAGCAAATAGCTCGTCTTTAAAACAAACTTAACGTGTTGTATAGTTACAGGCTGTTCTCTGTTTTAACAGTCCTAGCCTGAGAAGGAACGTGGTCACATTTCATTCCAGCCTTTACAAAGACCTCTGCGCTCCCGTGCCTGACTCCGCTGCCACCCCGAGCCCATAAAGACAAACCAGCTTTTGCTGGGAAGGACTAAAGCTGGGGATGGCTGAAGGGATGTGTCAGAGGAAAATGCTGTGCTGTGTACTCCTCCCAGAGGAGCCTTCCACGCTTAAAAGTCTGAAGCCAGCCTGATGCTGTGACGGGGCTTCATTCACGTGAAGAAGTAACTACCTAAGGAAGGGCCAGTAGGTAAACTTCAGAGCAAGCTGACTAAGCGGACTGAGGAGATGGCCCTGGGATATTTTTCAGGGGTTCAAAGATAATTGGCATCTCAGAGCTATCAGAGCAAGTACTTTAAACACTTGTCTCCCATTACTCCGAGACTCTTTCCGATGGCAGGAACGGTGTGTTTTTATTTGGCATCTATTGTTATGATTGAGTTTGCCAGACTTAGAGTCTTGTATTTCCAGTGACACACTGCTTCTTGAAAGAAAATCTCCCTGGTGCTAAAATTTCCTATTTTACGAATGAACCAAAAAGGGCTTTTTCTATAAATGACCTCTGCAAGGGAATCTATCCATGATGGGATGGGGAGGAAATAATTTGGACGTTATTGAAACTATTTAATACCAGGAAGGGATTACTCAGCATTCACGGAACAAATATCTATAGCCAGCAGCATCTGCTTTGAAGAGGAAGCTTTGTGATTACTTTTTTTTTTTCTTTTAAGTGCCCAATTTCACACGCTTGTTCATGTGGGGCAAGTTAAATTGTAAGTTTTTATAAAGATAAGATTACCATTCTCGAGCTGATAAAAATCCTGTAGTGAGCTTCATTTTTCCTGGGCATCTAGAACATCCAGTATCCCATTTTATTTCTTTTATGTCATCCTGTGTATTTCCAGATATCCCCGAGGAGCTGCCTGTGTCCCAGAAAGGCGCACTTTAAACTCCAGTTGAGAGAGACAATTTAAACTTGCACTGCTCCACAGTTGGAATGCAAACTGCACGCCAGCAGTTGCCTTAAAAACAGAAAGAGCTCATTTACCTTTTTTCTTGCTAAATCTTTTTTCCTTTCAAAACAAAGCGATGGAATTTAAATACAGAAACACGCAAGTACAAAGCTGAAACTACAATAAATTAAGCGAGCCACAGATAAACAGGAAACCAGTCCCTCCAATATTGCAATGTGAGTTTAGCTGTGCTCCATGTATTTACTGCTTTTCTTTCCTTCATAAAAGTATAGGTAAAGAATGCTAACTTTGATCTTTCTGCTCCAAATCCTAATGTATAAACTTCATTAAGATGGCAAGTGTTTTTTGGGTTTTTTTTTTCCTGAAGTTTAGTATAAACTTGGCAACATTAGGAACCCCTGTGTTACACATGGTGTAGTGATAGGCAAGAGCTGTTGAATGCTGTTGTAGGAGAAACAGCACACATTTTGCAATGATAAAATTAATGTTAGGGTTGGACACCTAAAACTTAGTACAACCTCTTGTATTTAGGTTATACCAAGGTTTGCTTCCATATTCTCTTGAAGAGGGAACATCAAAACTACCATGAACACTCTGCACTGAAAGAGGAAAATCTTTCATCTGTTCCTAGCATACTCAGGCAGTACTTCCACACCCTGCTTCAACGGTGTGTCACAGCTGTTTTCTGCCTCAGGCAGGTGTAGAGCATTGAACTGAGGCTGCCACCGAGGGAGCTGAGCCAACCACAGCAGCAGCTGAGGCTTGTTGTGGACTTCTTGAAAACCGGAGTGAAATTAGAAACCTCTTTTTTTCATCGTGTTCTGAAACAATATATTTTACTTTCTTTTTTTTTTTTTTTTTCTGTTTTCCTGGCTTCCCACTCCACCTGCAGACTAACTAAAACTCTGGCTTCTCTTCAGATCGTGTAAAACACGTGAATTAAAACAAACCTGACATCGCTAGCGTTGACCTAGCAATAGCAAACCTAGCACTGATCCGTGATTCGGTGTCTCGCTGATGTCAGGGTGTTGGGTCACAGGCTGGACTTGCTGATCTTGGAGGTCTATTCCAGCCTCAGAAATTCTGTGATTCTGTAAAGGTATTAAAGCTCTGTATTGACCATGACTATTTTTTTTTTTTTCTTCTTCTTTGTGTCTTTCTTTAGCCAGCATCCTGTGAAGATGGGTGATTGGAGTGCCTTGGGAAAACTTCTTGACAAGGTTCAAGCCTATTCTACTGCAGGAGGGAAAGTGTGGCTGTCTGTCCTCTTCATTTTCCGAATCTTGCTACTGGGGACAGCAGTTGAATCTGCTTGGGGAGATGAACAGTCTGCTTTCCGGTGCAACACTCAACAGCCTGGTTGTGAGAACGTCTGCTATGACAAGTCCTTCCCCATTTCCCATGTGCGCTTCTGGGTTCTGCAGATCATATTTGTGTCCGTACCTACCCTTTTATACCTGGCGCACGTGTTCTACGTAATGAGGAAAGAAGAGAAGCTGAACAAAAGAGAAGAAGAGCTTAAGGTGGTCCAAAATGATGGTGTGAATGTGGATATGCACCTCAAACAAATAGAAATTAAGAAATTCAAGTATGGGATCGAAGAGCATGGCAAAGTGAAGATGCGTGGGGGGCTGCTCCGTACTTACATCATCAGCATCCTGTTTAAATCTGTCTTTGAGGTGGCTTTCTTGCTGATACAGTGGTACATTTATGGGTTTAGCCTGAATGCCATCTACACCTGTGAGCGAGATCCGTGCCCGCACAGAGTGGACTGTTTCCTCTCCCGTCCAACCGAGAAAACCATCTTCATCCTCTTCATGCTGGTCGTGTCCTTGGTGTCTCTTGCCTTGAACATCATTGAGCTTTTCTACGTGTTCTTCAAGGGTGTCAAGGATCGTGTGAAGGGGAAAACCGACCCCTACTCCCACAGCGGTGCCATGAGCCCTTCCAAGGACTGTGGCTCCCCCAAATATGCTTATTACAATGGCTGCTCCTCACCGACCGCCCCCTTGTCTCCCATGTCTCCCCCAGGGTACAAGCTCGTTACTGGAGACAGGAACAATTCCTCCTGTCGTAACTACAATAAGCAAGCCAGTGAGCAAAACTGGGCCAACTACAGCGCGGAGCAGAATAGAATGGGGCAGGCTGGCAGCACCATCTCCAACTCGCACGCCCAGCCCTTTGACTTCTCCGATGAGCACCAGAACACTAAAAAACTGGCATCGGGACATGAGCTGCAACCCCTCACCATTGTGGACCAGAGGCCTCCCAGCAGAGCCAGCAGCCGAGCCAGCAGCAGGCCTCGACCTGACGACCTGGAGATCTAAGCTTCTAGCTGCAGTACTTGCTCAACTATGAAACGACGTGCATTGGAAGATGCAGTCAGTGCTGATCTTGTTCCAGTGGAGGTGGTACTTAACAGTCTCAAGCAGGAGATTTTAACAATCATAAAAAAAAACAAAACAAACAAGCGAACAAACTTTTAAAATACTTGCTGGTTTTTGGGGGGGGATGTGGGGATGGTGTGGGGTGGTACAGTACACATTGATATTTAATGTAGCTGGTTTAAAGAATTTAAATACTAAAAAAAAAAAAAAAATGGAAAAAGGTAGTCAGTACTAAGGTAGGGTTCATTTTTTTTTTTTCTAGAAAGGCTGTAAATATCTGAGTGTATGTGTGTACTATCGTGTTTGTTGCTAAAGAATCTTCTGTAATACTAAAACCCAATAATAACTGAACTCACATTTGTCAGGGTGAAGTGCTGCCTGAAGATGAAAACATTTTTTCCTATTCAACAAGCAAAAAAAAGTCCAGGATTGCCTCTGATCATTTCCCTGTCAAGAACATTCCATTCTTAGAAAGTGCACTTTGAAGGTAAAGTTTCCTGTGTGGTCCTCCAGGTTGTCGAAAGGCTCCTTGTGAGGACAATCTACAGCCTTTGAATCATTCAACTCGAATTTCAAACATGGCCCACCAAGAAGTACTTTGGTCACCTGCTTTTCCAGCCCTTCACACAGGTAGATTTTTGTGATGTGTGTAAGTGGGATGGCTCCACAGTTGTCGAACTGGCAACCACACTTTCTTACCCACAGCGATATTCCTGTCCTGCTGGTCACATACAGTCTAATTAGCGTCATCCAAACACACAGTTTGCTGCCACTTGCAGATTTAAGCCTTAAGACAGGGAAGCAACTGCCTTTTATGAATTTTTATCACACCTTTCTGTAATTTTTAAGGGTGTACATAGGTGTGTGGATGTGGAGGTAAAGGTATACACAAAACACCGTCAGAAGCGTACGTTGAGAAATAAACGCACAGAGGTTGCTTGCAGTTGACACTTTTCACGGCTATTGTGAAGATGTGGGCCACTATGGTGTTTACATTCTCTGATTCCTTCAATGCAAGTGAAGCACGTGTCATTATATTTTTTTAATTCTATAGAATATTTTCCATGTATCCTAAATGGATGCTTTTTTAAAAGTAAAAAGTAAAAAAGGGCCTAATCCTGGATGTCTTGCTCTGGAAAATCTCTCCTTTTAAAAAGTCAGTGGGACTTTTGCCCAAACGAAGGCTGCAGGATCAAGCCCAAGATGTAGCGAACCATGTTCTCTTACTGGCATGAATGATTTTTCTTTTGTAGACGTTAGGGGTGGAAAAGACCCATTAGGTCATCTAGTCAATCTCCCTGATAGGTAATAATGATGCTTGAATGATAGAAGATGTAGTACTGTAAGCAAGCTTTAGTCTTTTATGTGAGAAACTTAGAAGAAATGCTTTGTGCTGGATTAATAATAAAATATACCTACAGGACTTTTGCAGTAACTGGTATTTTTCTTGTTCTAAGTATTCACATTTACTGAACTGTAACGTTCATTCAGAGTTTGACAGGTAGGTCTTTCTAGATGGCTCTAGCAACTTTAGTGTTTACACTTAGATTTTGTTTGAAATGCAAGTGAAGTTGAAAGGATTTTTAAAGAGTACAATTCTAGCTAATTTATTTGAAATATATGCTAAGGAAATCTACCAGTTTCTTCAAATGCATAGTCTCTTAGCTTGAACACAGATTGACCAAGGAAATACAAAGCTTGGTTTCATTTTGCAGCAACACAGATAAATTTCTTTCATTTAATACATTATATTAATTTGTTTGACATTCCATGTTAAACTACTGTTGTGTTCAACTTCATTGCATGTATGCAACCATAGTCCGTTGGATCATGTTGTCTGGAGAACATTAGTCAATAAAGTTTTAATTTAGTATAAATATATTTTCTAACTGTCTTTTTCTGTTTTATATGTACATACGTCTTTTGTTTCAGCCTTATAATCCAAACTCCTCCTTTGCCTTTTCATTTTTCCCCAGTCACTCTGTATTTCAGCAGCACTCTTGAGTTAATCCATCTGGATTTACTTTGAACTGAAATTTCACAGGACAAGATTCAGATACCTTCATAGCACAGGGAAAACAAGCCTTGTTTTGTGCCACGTTTGGAGCAAACTCATACTTGGCGTGAACTGCTGTAATTCAAATTTTGCCATGAGCCTCAAAATACATATTATTTGCAAACTATTATTAAAAAGATAGTAGTAAGATACGAGTAATTTTTATATTCAAGTAATTTTTATGTATGGCCTAGATTCAACCTTACGAAATCATTGCCTCTGGTTTACATTTCCCCACGTCATCAGATTGCTTGACTGACAGTCAGTTTCCATTTCTGGAATGAAATCCTCCTTCCCTCAGAGTCTGTGGGAGAAAGGTACTGATTTTGACAAGGCTGGGATTTCACATGCCATCTGCTGCTTCTCCATTTAGGTCCCTCTCACAAATGAAGACATAACAGTGCTTGGCTTACCAGCATTAGACTCTAAAGGAAAGATGGTTCAAGTCCTTTTTCACTTGGGGAAAAAAAAAAACAAAAACAAACAACCCAAAATGTAGTGGTTATGCAGTTAACACACAGCTTTCTACTTTCAGATTTGCTTGTTATTTTAAGTCCAAATTCTTCCCTCTCCTATTAGTAAAGGAGGGGAAAAACAAGCAGGACAGTGGTAGTGGATTTACAGCTCTGAGAGATAATACATAAGCACCGGCATGAGGAATGAATGACTCCTTGAAGTATTCCTTAACTAATGAGTCATATTTAATCTGGCTTGTCCTAGTTTACCTCTACAAAGGGAGGGCATTCCAAGCATTTTGTGAGATTCGTGCCTTTGGAAAGGTGGATGCTGAAACATCCACAGAAGGGCCCACCAGGAGACAAAAATCTAGTGTCTCCTAGACAGGCTGATTGGCAGGTATGCCTCAAGTTAAAGGCTCAGATCTTTGGGGCATTTTGGACAACGGCCATAAATTAGTGCTTCAGAGCCAAGGCTCTCAGAGCAATTTTTTTTTTGGTAGTAATGCATGTGTGTGCATGTGTAGGGTAAAGACATTCCATGGGTCATTTCTCCCACCTCGATTTTTTTCCTGTGGAGTCTGTCTATTACAGACTTTCAAGTAATCACGGTAGCGACATTTTGTGTGCCATTCATTCAATTCTTTATACGCTTCCTCCCAGTGCATCCCTGCTGCAGCTGCATTGTCTGCAGCTGACAAAAACCACGTGTTACAATGCTAGTGTGTACTCAGCGTCTGTAGAGGTGTACGATACACGCTGAATTCAAGCAGGAGAAGTCATTGCAGAAATACACATCTCTGAAGATACTGAAGACAAAAAGAAGGTTACAAACCCAACAGGAAGAAAACCCAAATTCAAAACCTGTGAAGTATTTAAAATCTGTGTTGATGTTTTGTGTAGAGGTATTTAGAATAAAAAGGCACATTCATCCTAAAACCCCCACCCTGCCACAATAACTTGAAATGTTTGTCAAAAGTAAAGTTAGAAGGACAGGTTACAGACGGCCTAAAATCTATATGCAGCTCATGTAATTTCAAGGTGTTTTAAATACATTGAACACACACTGAAGGTTATTTCCTAATTTAGAAATGAAGTTTCCATATTTAAAGTAGAAAACATAGTATGTTTGAGAACCAGAACAAACTTTGTGAATATACCTGCCACACCCCCTAAAACTGGTCATTTTTAAATGATGTACTCATCATATTGTTTCAGAACCACCAATGCCTGCTGTGCTGCACAGCATCATCAGCTCAACTGCACATTACCACCATGCTGGTGTTTGCCTTGGAATTTCTCTGCAGTTTGGTATTGAATCAAGAAGAAAAAAAAAAAAAAAAAGTCATGATGTAAGGCATAGAGTTTTGCAACTCAGATCTGGGAGTCGATCTGGTTCTGAAGTTACCTTGACTGGTTAGTGTGGAATTCTGGATATGTCAGATGAAAACCTCTTCAAGTTTTGGTAGTAGCTATTTCTACCCTACCTGGTCAGGACTACTTTTAATTCTTCTTGCACTTCCTCCCTAAGTACCACTGCTACTTTTTTTTCCAGAATATAAACAAAATAGTGCAGAAAATAGGATTTAGCTACCTTCTCGAGAACTTTTTCTCTCTATCTGCTGCTAATCCAAACCTGGTAGGACTGAGTTGTCTACCGAGCTCATGAATTACCCTGATATATAACAGTTTTTTAATGCAGTGTATTATACAAATAGTCAGATTGACCATAATCTCCTTGAAGACATCTTCCTTTCCTTCTCATGCTATTCCCTCCAGCCAGTTGCAATTAGATCTGCCAGAGGATTCTTGACAAGTGAGGTGGGATGCATGGCCCTTGAGGATTTTTCCGGGGAAAAAAAAAAATCAATCCCCTGATGGTACAGAGCTGTTGAAGCTACTCCCACATTACTTTTCATTTTGACACCCAACATTGACAATTAAGGTCAGAAGCATAAGTTATGTCTGCGAAATCACTGCTCTGGCTCAGTTCCTTGAAACTCTTTGAGGGCCCTCCATTTTATTCTAATTTATTCTAACATAATGGCTCCAGAAACAGAAGGCTGTAAGATCAGCACTGCAAAGAGATGGCTTCCTTTCCCCGTCTTAAACCACGTGCTTTTGACTATGCCCGAGGACATATTCACACCCAGACTCTGTGAGTCCTGGAAAGTGTGTCATGTGTAAATTACATGATGCTAGCCCATCACTAGACTGAAAGAGGAATAGCTTATTGGTTCCTGTACTTATTTAAAAAGGTATTTTGATATACACACACACAAAACAAAGAATGCTTGTCTTAAATGCTCCCTGACGTGTAGCACTACCAGGAGACCCTATGAAGCAATACAGACACTGTGCATATATACGTGGTAAGCATTATCTATGGGTACGATGTCTAGAAACTGTTTAAATAGAGCTGCTTGGTAATCCCGTAAAAACAACCGCCTCCAAAATGGCTGCCCTCGCTCTTTTCTCATGGTAGGCCAAATCCTGTATCCATCTTGCTGGAATTTGCAATGCAAAGGCACCCTGGGCAAAGACGGACATGTTTCTACAGTGATCATTTTGCATTAACTCCTTTTAAGTGCGGGAGAAGCTAGAGGCAAGGAGTCTGGGACAGTCTCTGTTGGGTTAGTAATACACAGTCAAGGAATTCTACTGGTCAAAAGTAATGGCTTTCTGGTGACCGTGGACTCTCTCATCACTTAAAAAGACCAGGTCTCTGCTACCACTTTGAGGAAATGTGCATAACAAAATAAGATCTATGAGCTTAGACCAGTATGAAAGAGAAAATGTTCAGACATTTAAATTGCTCCTTGAAACAACCCTAGACCACAGTTTCTTACTTCCCATTAGAACTGATGGAAAATGCTCATATGAATTTCATAGTTTCAGTCATTTAAATCAATGTAAAATTTCCTCTCTATTTCAGACATAGATTGGATCCAGAAAGTTACATTATGACATCTAATTTTCGTTGATATAACTGCAGAGGGAAAGCTTATGGGTATAAGCTACTAAGTTTTGACTGGTGACCCCTGCGTATCATACTCTTTCCTCACAAGTTTCTTCTTACCATAACTCAGCGCAGAGGCAAGTTTATGAAATGTGATCTAAAGGTTTCCTTTTTTTTTACAAACAGACGTAAAAATCTGCAAATGAAATGAAATGAATGTGATATCCGTGTCAAATTTACACAGGAATACATACGGGAGTTTAGGATACTCTATAACATGCACCTAACTCTGCTGGGTTATGCAGCTGAGGAGGGAAATCTTCACTTTGCATATCCTCAGCCTTGTTAGAAAGTTCTTCATATCCCAAACACCTGAGCAGTTTTTGCACGCTGCTGAATGTGCCTCTGTTTTCCGTAGCTCTTCTGTGAGCTTTGGGTAGATGTTTTTTGCATCCTCCTTTTCCTCCTCTTTCCATCGTCAATATAAGCTTTGTAGGGGAAACCATAAGCAGCCCCAAATATGTGAGAAAATATAATGATGATAGCAAAACAGTGCAATCATGGAATATGCAGTAGTTCTCTTTTACACGTCTGCAACTAACTGAATAGGAAAACAGCATGGAAAATAGCTTAAGGGATTAGAAAAGCCTCTGGATACTTTAGCATCTTAAAACCACCGGTCCTTGCTGAAACAGGCTTTTCAGTCTCAGCTTCTGCTGAGTCATAGAGTTTGCTGCCTTTGAAGGTTGCAGTAGCTTGGCTCAAATTGAAGTTGTTCTGGAAAAGTTCAAACCTTCTCGATGACTGTATTTGCGTGCTATTCTCACTGGTATTTACATATAATAGGACACTCTCCACAGGGAGGCCTCTTCAAAACACAGGCTCTGCTTACACTTTGCATTTCCCTATTCAAAAGGGAATATTCAAAATTATCTATGCATCATTACTTCAAAGCGTTTCACTGGGAGTAATCTGCCGTGTATTTGGGAAACTCATCGTAGTTGTTTGAAAGCTGAATATATAGCCAACTGTAAGATTGCCACCTGAGTTTTGTGTGTGGAGGTGAAGAAGTATTACTCAGGCAAGAATCCTACCTGGTCTGACCTGGCATATTTCCATTGAGAACAAGGAGTTTCTGTTGAGTGATGTGAGATGGAAACTCTGCTCTGAGCTTTACTTAATACCTTCTTTTATTCAAACCCCTGTACTTTTATTTCAGGAGCACGCAGAGGGTCCAACCATGAATCCGTGGGCTTGCTAGAGGTCTGGGACACTCTCAGAGGAACGCCTTCATTTTGCATGTTGTCACTCCCTGGTTCTGTGAACGTTGGACTGACTAGAGTGTTCAATCCCTCAGTGATAGGGTGGATGTTGAATTAGTGCTGTCAAAGGGTGTGCGAGTAGAGAAAGTGGGTCTTGATTGTTTCCTGACAGATTTTCTGTAGAATTGAGGCAAACTAGTCAATCGCTGTTCCGTGTCCTGAAAAATCCAGCTGTAAAAGCATGCATGGATTCATGTACGGATGATAGTGAAAACTAGAAATTCATCCCTCTTCCATTCTGGCTCAGGCTTCAGCTGGGAGCTGTAATATCCTGTTCATCTTCATCTTCTTTGCCACTCCTCCCATGCAGCCATCTTCTCCCATCCTCCACTTCTTTTCTGCATGACGCCTCTGCCACAGGTATTTAATGCTTTGCACTGAAAAAGCTTTCTGTAGTGATGATTTTTTTTCCTTGCATCAGGTGTTAAGGAGCACTCAGAAATCTCAGAGTATCCTGCTCCATTAGTTACCTATCCATTAACAAGGTGGTGTTTCTCCTACTTCGTTCATTCGGAACGAGTGAATTAATTATATTAATTTCATTCAGAATGAATCTCACAGGTGTTAAGTACTATAGGTTTTGGCTGACAGCTTAGAAAGGAGTTTCGTATCTTCCCTCATGGGAGTCCACATTTGTTTCAATCACACTCTTTTTCAGAGTATTTTATAATTAAGGAAGACAGCAGAGGAAATCAGAATGCTTAGCTATCTGCCTTAACCAGATGCAGTGAAAGTGCGAGGACGTGGAGTTTGTCCAAATCTTCCTCCCACCTTCGTCCCAAAGGGACTTCAAGCTAGGCTTCCACTAGTGATAATGTATGCTATATAAATAATAATAGTACCTGGAGTTGCACTGATACAGCACTTTTCATCTTCAAAGCACTTTGAAAACCCTGTACAATTAGTGTGCTATGGAGTCATCTCTTATGATACTGCATGAACTCCAGTATCACGCACTGTGGTAGCCAAAAAGGGGATCTAAATAGCCACAGAGAATACACATAACCTCCATTATCACTACAAGATGAAATTAAAAATGCTGAACGAGGGCATTTTAGTACTTCACGCAGGAGAAGGATCCACAACTAGCAGGAAGCCAGTCTCCCTAAGATAAGGAAACGGGAATGTTTTCTTTGCTGGTAATCTACTACTTCAGATCTCTAAACACATTTTACCTTGAACTATGTCTTAGTCAAGCTGGCAGCAGATCACAGGTAGATTATTTTATTACATGGAGGCTTCAGCTTCATGTGACTAGAATACATCCATCTGGTTTTTATTAAAAAAGCTTTAATTTGAGTCAAAAGGGGTGCAGACATACTAAATATAACATTGAAAAGACTTCTGTACACTTTAGTGAGACTCCAGGGGAGCAACTAATCCGGAGTAGACCATTGGCAATTGACAATCCAGATGAGCACAATTTAAAGAATACAGTATTTTCCAAGTATTTCCAGCATGCTTACAACAAGGTTCTTGTGAATGTTCAGAGCTTGTTCTTAAACCAGTTTGGCATTTTCTGGAGATTTTGTCCCAATTTAAGTTTGCAAACAGGCTTTTCAAAACTACACCACTGAGAAAATAGAAGAAGAAAAAAAGAAAAAAAAAAAAAAGGAGCAGTAGCAGCCTGTTCAGTCTGGCAAATATAACAGCACAGAGGAACAGAATATTGTGGATAAAGAAAGCTTGGAGTATTTCTGACCTTTAATAATTTCTATCTTCCCCAGACTTGTACGCTGACTAGCATGTAGTTTCTCAGCAGAAAGGCTAATGGGCTTTAGTTGCCTTTTCCAAGTAAGTTTTTCTTAGAGAGATTTAATAGGGCAAATGCATACCCTTTTAAATCATGGTGTATGTTAATGGTTATCTGAAGAATAATCTTGAGACTAGATTTCAAAAGCTGCGATCAAGAAGCAGCTCTGCTTCCCGTGCAGTTAATGGACACACGCGTCCACATGCCTTAATTTTTGCTCCATTTTAAGATTAGTGGTATTTTTTTTTTTTAAAATGATGTTCTTCCCTGTTGTATTTCAATATCACAAACCATAAACATAACCATATGTCAGAATGAGGTTTTTACTGATGAGCGATGGTTGGGACTCAATCTCTTTGCTTTTCTTTTTACTGCTTATTCCATTTGCTTTAGGTGAAATGTATTCTTTCTGTATGTTATATTCAGCATATTTTTAGCTACTCCTGGACTAAAGGCCAGCAGATGACCTCAAGAGTATGAGGTACCTCCTAAAGCTTCCTTTTCTCCTTCCTATGGTGCATCAGGACAGTTTCATCAGCACGGCCACAACAAACAGCTATCTGCAAATAAGAAATAATGCTTTGGAAAAGCAGCAAAGCAAGAAAAGGGCTGGGGAGGAGCAGTGAGATGAATCACTGGTGCAGTCCTTCCACATTTCAAGAAACCTCAGCTGTCTCTGTTCTCTAGCAAGAGAATTTAGCCCTCCACACCAGCTATTTTTACAGTGGTGGAGCTGCTCAGAGAAGAAGGAAGGAAAGGGAGTGACTAGGCACAGCTACATGAGAGGTGGTGTAGGAAAAAAAATTGACAACTGGGAAACGGATGTTTGGAAAGAAAGACTTGCACTACAGTAGCTGTTCTGTGATCTTCCTATATGCAACAATAAAGGAACTTTGAATTTGAGATTACAGCGTGGAAGGTGTTGGAGGTGAGAAGCTCAGTGCTTGAAAGTCTCCAAGAACTCGTGGAGTTTCTCTGGGCCTGACAGTGCACTCTCTCGAAAGATATGATGAATACACATCTCAGCAGATAAATATGGTTTGATTCCCAGTTCTGCTGTGTACATCCATGCTGAGGATGTCCAGTTCAAGGGTATGAGGAAGAAACTTATTCTCCTTCTTGTTTCCGGATTCAGACTTCTCATTCTCAAAACCATTTCTACAGCTCTTTTTTCCCACTGTCACTCCCTGCTTGGCCTTGCCTTGTTTACTATTTATCTGCCCTCGCTCCCTTCTTTTTCTCCATGCAGTGGTCGGGTATACCCTGCATGGCTGAGCTTGGTACAACTACCCAAAGAGGTACAGCCTGCCCTAGGACTGGGAACAATATTTCCACATCCTAGCAATGCTGTGGCTGACTTCATGTGTCCAACAGAGAAGGTGATGTTAGTAGCCCGGGCTGAGTGCCACAGCAGTGTGGCTGCACCGCTTCCGGAGCTGTCACATCCTGCTGCGCTGAGTCACCAGGAGGCACTGGCCTGGGCTATGCTGGCTGAGAGATGGGCAGTCTCAGCCAACAGCACCGGGCTGCTGCCCACAGCAGACCTGCCCAGACTCTTCTTTCATGCTGCTGCTTCTCTCAGGTTTTACTTAGGCTCTTGGATCCCATCTGCACTCTGTGGCATCTCACCTTTAAATGCCACTAGCTCTTCACATCTTTGTTCTGTTTTCCATTGCTCTGGGCTATACTCTGACAAGCTTTTCAAACTGGGAGCTTTTCAGGCAGTCCCTATCAAATGTAAATAGACCATTGGAAGCTGCATGCAAATTGAGTAATTGATCTGTTAATGGTTAGATGTGTTGGGCAAAAGAGGAAGACTCATTTTGCAGGTTTTTAGAATGAGAGTTTCAGGGAAATTCTTCATTTCACCGTTCATGCTCTTGGGCCCATTAATAAATTTACAAATGAATGAACTGGAAGTCTTAGGTAACTTTCTCTAGGTAACATTCATCATGAATGTATATGTTTCTCATAGATTTTTTTCTTCCTTTATTCACTTCTAAATAAACTTAAAACTGACATACATTATCTAAATTCTTTCGTGAAATTTCTCAGGGTGACCTGATGTCACCCATGACACTTAGCGTCTGAACTGGGACTTATCTGAGCCATATCTGAACTCGGTCTTATCTGAGCCAATAGCAGGGACTGCAGGTCACTGGAAGAAGACTCAGGAAATCTTCAGTCTGTGACTGAATGACCTTGAGTGCTGGATTTCCTTCCTGTAAAATACTGATTGTACTTCCATCCCTTGTCTGCCTATATATAGAAATCTGGGGACAAGGAGATGACTTGTGTTGTGCAGAACAAGGCTTAGGTAAGACACAGGGAGAGCTCACCTTTGAAGAAGGGATACAGTCGTTGCTCTGGCCTGTCCACATTGTCCTTGTGGCAGGAAGATCTGTCCTGCTGATCAGTCAGTTCCTGCAGGGTTTCCTTGTGTATATCAGTATTCTAGAGCAAGTTCTAATCAGTAAGGATTTAAGCCAAATCCCACTGTATGCTAGTAACCCCACCGAACCTAGGCTCAGGAGCAGATGCAGGAACTGGTCTGTTCTCTGTGTGGAGCAGGTGGAGCAAGCAGCTGAGCACCTTGTCTACTATCCCTACTGACTGCACGCTCATTTGTCTGTCGAAACCATATAGAAATTCAACTACCAAAAACCCTGATGCACTTCAGAACAGTGTGTCAGAAAGTTTTCTATTTTCTGTAGGCATTTACAATTGCAGAAGCAAAAAGGAAAGTGGAATTCAGTGAAATTCCAACTGACCATGTTAGTGAAAAAGGGAGCACACTCATTTGGAAAAGCTACCTCAGGTCTTTGAGGCAGCTGCTGTGTGGACTAAGCTCTCCTGGCTGGATTCCAGTCTACTTTAAAGGTCCTGTGATGTACCATGGCCAGCCCTCTTGTCTGTTCCCGTGATGCATCCTGGAAAATCCAAAATATGCTGCACCGGAGGGAATATTCTTTTCCATCCATGAGTGTTCATAAATACACAAAACCCAACCTGATTGTGGAACCTGATATGTAAAATTTCTTGCAAGTTTTTTCCTTTGTTAAATGCCTTCATTAGCTTATATGTCCTAATCAAGAACGATAACAGTTTCATATTTAAGGCCGATGACTGAAAGTAAGCAGAAAGAGGCACAAGGTAAAACAATTTGAGACAGAAACTCTTTGCTATCTGGATTCGTGACACCTTTTGCTTACAGAGTTTTGACTGTGGCACAAACAAATCTCAGCATCAAAAGCTACAAAAAACACAACACAAAAACCCTCAAACGAAAAAACCAACCACCACCAACAACAACAAAATAGCCACAAGAAGTAAAATCCATCCTAATATTACTTCATTTGTAAACAGCTGCTTCATAGGTGGAGAAATATTGCACATGGTGGTTTTCACACTGAGTGCCAGGCTCACCACAGGTAGTTCGATGAAGATCTTGTGTCCCTGTGGAGAATCTGATTGAAGGGAAAGCAGGTGGCTGACCTGCAAACAAAAGGAAACAGGTCTAACTCCTGCTGGGAGCTCCTGCTGCAGGATGGGGAGACTCAGCGGTGATGCTTACGTGCCTGAAACCTTGCCAGCATTGGTTGTCTGGTTGCTCCTGCACTTGATGAATTGGCTCTCAGAATCCCTCCTGCACATACCTTTTCTCAATGCTTTGGGTGAGCACTACCTCAGTCTATTTTTAACAGCTACACTTTCCATGATTAGATTTTAATGCTATTTATTTATTTAAACCGAACCAAACAATTCCGCATAAGCTGAACATTCCAGTGGGCATCACGCTTGGCCACGCAGAGGAGTCTAAATCTAGTTTAAATTGCATTCCTTGAATGGTAGAAAAAGCTGGGTCATGTGAAGCTGGGTGAAGAATAACAGAGTCATTCTTTTACAGATTGCAAAAACAATGAACAGGTTAAAGGTCTCTCAATGACCGCATTGTCTATGCATAGCAATTGCCCCTTTTTTTTTCCCCCCTCCTTGCTCCTAGTCGAAGGCGTAGTGCTTACAGTCTCATCATCTGCCTTAATGGAGCCAAGTCCTCTCTATGTTCTACTGAAGTTAAAGAGAATAAAAACTTGGGATGATTAGAGTCAGAGCCTCACTCAGTTACATCCTTACCCACATCTGCAAACATGAGGCCTTTAGCTCCCTCCCTCATGCATAAGAAGCAAAAGCAGGTAGGAAAATTAGGCATCTCTCAAAAACACCTTTTCCCAGCCAAAGAGAGCATCTTCCTTTACCTGTGGCATTGCTGTTTCCAAGGCTTTGGTGCTAGGCTTCCAAGGCTTCCTGGTAGGAAGGGAGAGTGTGCTTGCTGTTTGCAATCCTGTTAATAAAATAAATCGTTTGTGTTAAAATTAGCAGTGGGCAAACTGTTTCAGTTAAAGCAAGAACTGTCCTGGATTGGTGCCAATCCTCAAACTAACTTCAAGCCAATCTTATTTTTAAGTTTTAAAAGTAATAAAAAAGTAATAAGCATGCAATGTGTATAATAGACAGGCGCATAGAGAATAGCTCAGGGATTAGAAAAAGATGTGTTTTGCATCTGGAGCCCCAGTTTTGCACTTGCATATGCATGAAAGTAACTTTATTCACATGAGTTATCCCCTGGTGCTATGCACTATTTCCTGCCTAATCAGGCAGCAACATATACAAAAGGCTTTAATGCATATGGGCACGATAACCTACAGAACATGACTTGATGCATCAAGCGAAGAAAGCCAATGCTTGTTAGCAGGACAAAGCTGGCATCAATTAAACCCCATCCAGCACATTGACTCCAGTTGCTGGAAGGAGAGTCATCCCCAAGTGTTGTTTTAGGAAGTGCAGCCAGCCCTGCCTACAGCAGGATGTGGCTTCCAAATATCATGCGTTGTATATAATCTGTTGCATAAACTGAACGGGGGGGGATGAAGAGTGGAAGGGAGGAGGCTCCAGTGGGCTATGGCCTCAAACAGGAAGAATGGTTGGGTGTACATGGGGAGCACGGGGGTTATTTTGAGGAGCTGGAGGAAGGGAGTGTTGTCCATGTACAGCATTTCACACATAAAATTCATTTCTCAGGGATTTTATTTTAGCGTCCCTGAAAGGGAACATTCCCTTTGGAGGGCTGACAGCACCAAACTGTGAACATAAGGTTTGGGGTTTGTGTTTGGATTTTTTTGTTTTCATCTTCAACTGCTTCAGAGAGGATGAGTGTGTCTATGCCTCTGCAATCGTGTGCATGTGCAATAGTCATGTATGAGGCTGTGAGGATGCCTATCATAAGTTTAGACTTGTCTGCTTAAACTTTAATGAAAATAGTTTCACTGCTTGTGCATCTCTGACCTGGCCAATGGATAGTGACACGTGGTGCCACCCAGCACAGCCAGGCATCTCACTCCTGTATGATTCCTTTTCCTAGGAACAGGACAAGGACATTGACCAAGGCATGCCCTGACCTCTCTGGAAAGCACATGTACCTCCCTTACAGGTTCAGAAACCCTTTCACGACAATTGCTATCTTGTATTTCCACCAAAATTCTGTCTCCCCACAACTGTTTCTTAGATGTATCTTCTAGAGTGGAAATGTGGCTTTATAGCCAACCATCTTCTTTCAAATTCATCATGAACATTCTTCATGCATTCCTGTACTTCTAAGAAAGGTAGGGTAACTGTATCTGTATTGCTCTGTATCTAAGTGCGGATGAATGATGGAGCCTGCTAGAGGGGACACCTAAAGATATATAGTTCTAAAGATATAGTTCTAACTGCTGGACTTGTATGTCTTGAATGTGCCAACACACACTAAAAGTATTTTCCTGTCTGTAAGGGACAGCTGGATCCACTGCTTAAGGCTCTTGTAAGTATTGGCAAATCATCTTGGTACCAGCTATACAGGAGTGAGGACATTCAGAGATGAGTTCTCAGTGGTAAAAGAACAGGAACTTCTAGTTCTAGTCTGGGTCTGGATGATGCCTTGATGTCCTGTGGCTTAAATCCTAGTGTATCAAGTTGCCAGATTATTCTAAACATGAATGTTATCTGACTCCATGCACGTACCACTGTGAAACAGTCAATATTATGAAACAGCTTCTTCTCAAACAGCTCTCACCCTGCCTTAGTATGCACAACGTATTTTGAACATAAGACATTTTTGTCCAAAAAATAATGAAACACAGTAAAACTGCAGGAGACCAACTTGTAAACTGAAATTAAAATGCTGCCTGAGGACCTCCCTCGAACTAGCTGAGTTACAAACACTTCACATGCACAATAATTGGGCCATATGGTCCAGTATTTCAGCAAAGACATGTATTTTGTTTGGCCAGAGTGTTCAGGAGAGACTAGGTCAAAACCTTCATGGCCTTGATGTAATTTGTGATCAACTGATGGAAATGTTTACCTTACAATAAAGTTGAAAGACACACAGAAATGGCACACAGGAGAACATCCTTCTGCAGCTCAAAAAATCAACAAGGAT
Organism: Ceryle rudis; assembly: GCA_033439905.1. Classification (NCBI taxonomy): domain Eukaryota; kingdom Metazoa; phylum Chordata; class Aves; order Coraciiformes; family Cerylidae; genus Ceryle; species Ceryle rudis. Next base: position 152,468 of record JAAGNO010006621.1, on the reverse strand, counting down.
TGTATGTGTTTTGTTACCTCCAAGTCTCTTGCAAAAGACTAAGACAGGCTTCTGAGGCATTGCCCAGAAGAAAATGTGGTACGGGATTTATCTTTCTTGATGTAAGTATGCAGAAGAAGAAGGTTTAGAGAAGCCTGACAGAGACTGGCTATCCTGCTGCATCTCTGATGGGCTCTGCACAAGGCAAGGTAACACACTGCAGCCCCTGCACAAAATTGCTCCATCCCCCATCTCCCTATTTCAGGGACTGTGGGACCCTCCCACGGTGGCAGTGGAACAGTTTGGTCTTGGGCAACGAAGAGTAGTGAGAAAGACCACCTGCACCAGCCTAGGCAGCAAATTCATCCCAAATGAGCAATTCAGCTTGGAAGCCCTTTCGTTGCCTGTGAATAAAGGCAGATTGGGGAGTAGCGAGGGGAAGGCTGTTGCAGGGCAAGCCCCTGAGCTGCACTCACTCCCCAGTCTTCCTGTTAACCCCAGGCTGAGAACATTCACGCATGCTTTATGTTGGATGTGTTTCCTATTGTATTTGATGTCCTGTAGATGTGAGAGGCAATACTTTCCATTTTTATGAGAATACTTGACCCAGGAGAAGCTAAGCCTATCAGGATCTTTTTTCTTTCATCTCTGCAAAACCAGGAATTATAGTTATTTAAGTTCGGTTCATTAGGTGACTCACTGTGTTATGTATTTAATATAGTTCACATGGACAATGTTACATCTCTTTTCAATAAGTAATTTAAAAGAGCTATTCATGACATACAAGACACAAACAGTCTGCCTGTGAGCCACTGTCTTACGTCCTGATCAACTCTGCCACATTTTCTTGTTTTTAAATTCCTCATCTTAAAAATATGAGTCAACATAAATAGCTTTGAATCTGTGTTACCTTATTAACCAATGGCTGGTGACTCTACCCATAAAATATTTACATAGACAACAGTCTTGTGCTAGTGATGTATTTTCACATTACTTAGTAATTTAAAACATGTCAACCCCTTCCAAATAGTAGAAACAATCCAAACATGGAACTGATGTTGACCTTAAAAGGCTGCTCCTCTTTATTTTAAGTCAAGCAACAATCATTACCACAGATTATCACTGTGCATTCTTCATACAACTCCTTATCAGCAATGCCCCCAAATATAACTCTAAATGGTAAGGAAAATAGTAGATGGAAAGGGCTGATGCTACATCCACAGCATGTCCTTTAAGGGAGCTTGTGGAAGACTTTATGGAAAGTATAACATTTCAATATTAACGAGGTAAAACAATGAAATATATTTGTCTCTTTTATAAAGTTACTGAACTGTGTGTTTAACAATCTGAGTCTGCATCTGATCTTTCTTTGCATCATAGGAGTGTGTGTGAGTATTGACATATGTATACATGTGCACAGATAGTTTCATATAAAGGTATATGTGTATGGTATATGGTTTTGTTTTCTCTTCTCTATTTTCAAAGTCCCATTTCTTATTCTGTTATTAGGGGACCAGATGATGGAATAGGAAGAAGGTCATTTAATGTGTGCTCTGGAGTACATCATGTACTATACGCTTTTGGTAACCTAGAGTGGAAAAAATACTGTCCTGTTTTTCCCAGGGCAATCAATAGAACTGAATTTTGGCTTCCCGAGCCACAGTACATGGATGTGGTAAAAGAATAGATGTTTAAAGTATTTATTTATCCTATGGATGTTAATATTACGCGTGAAATTTTCAGTGTATTCAGCAGCACAGGATGGTGCTCCCCATGTTGCATAAGAGACTATGTGTCTCCTTTGGCAGATGGTTAGTCCATTCAGCTAACTAATTAAAATGCTTTATTAAAAACAAAACAAACCAAACAAACAAAAAACCAAACCCCAATATCAACAGTTGACAAGACTCTACCCCTTTACTGCTTTTCCCTGTATCTCAGAGCACTTTTCCAGTGTGAGCCGTGTAACTTGGAAAGTTGTCCATTAAAGGTAGTGTCTTAATCACACAGTTCCCTGCAGACTGGAGCAGAAGAGAGAAACAATAAAACCTCTGTCATGTACAGGACAGAAAACCTGATAGCAACATGGTCAGTCCTCAGGGTTCAGGCAGCTATTGGATATTTTTGTGGTAATTTTCATTATTTTACTGACATTGTTCTGTTAATGTACCTCAAGTTTGTTATATATTTTAATTTTAATCTTCTCAATATTGTGACGTTATCAGTCAGACTTCTGCTGTTTTCATCTTGATCAAACAGTCCACTGAAGAATTGAAGTGCATGAAGATTGAAAGAAGTGCAAGATTTATATTGCAGTCAAAGGTTTTTGAAATAAGTGGAGGCATTGTTTTTTGCCCTAATAGGTAAAGTACACGCAGGCTGTCCCTGTGCTAAAGCAGGTCCACTCACACTGAACCCGAATAGAAGGGTGGGATGCTCGATAGAAATAGTGAGACAGAAGAAGGGGATTGTAAAGTATCTGCAGTGATTTGTTAAAAGTACCATTAGTTGGTTCAAGAGCAAAGAGTAGCACAGTCCTCTCAAAAGGAAGGTTGTAAGTCTTTTGGACGAGAGCAGAGACATTCACCTCTAGGCCAGCCCAGGGTCGGAGGGATATAGATGACGAACATGGGGGCTGTGAGGTAAAAAGGGAAAGAGAGAGAAAAGGAGAACTTACCTACTGATTTCATTAAACTAACCCTAAACTACTGCCCTGCTGCTTGAATGGCAAGGGTGCTGAGCAACCCTGGCCAGAGCAATGGAGACTTGTCATGGCAGAGTCCAGCTAGTGATCAAACCAAAAGGTTCTGGAACAATCGACATCTAGATGACATTGACAGCTGGACCTTAGAAGCCTCATGATGGCAGATACCACTGGAGCAGGGACACCTGTCACAGTGTGCAATTCTTATGCGTGTTAAGGATGTTATTTGTAAAGACAAAGCTCTGCACAGTGATGAGCTTTCCTACAGAAAACATCTGAAATGGTCATGGTTGAGTAGGACATTGAGCTGTTGACTGCAACTCTTTGAATGCGACCATCCAGCCAATTCCTTATCCACCGAGTGGTCCATCTGTCAAATCCATGTCTCTCCAACTTAGAGACGTGGATATTGTGCAGAGGACAGTGTCAAATGCTTTGTACAGGTCCACGTAGATGATGTCAGTTGCTCTTCCCTTACCCACCAATGTTGTAACCCCTCTATTGAAAGCCATCAAATTTGTCAGGCATGATTTGCCCTTAGTGAAGCCATGTTCGATATCACCTATCACCTCCTTATTTTCCTTTTCTTTTTGTCTAATTTACAGTTAAAAACATCATAAAAAAACCCCAAACCAAAACAAAACCCCCAAACAAACAAACAAACCCAAAACCACAAACCACAAACAAACAAAAATCAAACAAACAAAACCCAAACAAACAAAACCAAACAAATGGGGAAAAAAAAGTCAACCAAAAAAAACCCAAGAGATGGGGCTAATCCTTCCTGGCAAATGGAATGGACTTTTTATCTTAGTACATTAGTCCTATGTTTCTATTTTAGAGATAGTATATTCCACAATGCTAGTAAGTGTTCTGATCTTTGGTTCGAGTTTGGATGATGAGACTAGAAAAGGGCTTAATTGGCTTTGTTGAACCAGCAGGCCCTTGGAATGTAACATAAGTGGCCATTCTGAATTTTTTTAAAATATAGTTATAAATTTTTTGCGATCTAGAAAATACCACATTGAAATAAAATCCCCTCTGAGACAGGTATTGTAAAGATGGTGCTCAGCAGGGGCAGAACAATAGGTTTAAATGGAGAATTAAGTAGAAATACGTGTTCAGGTGGATTTTTTTTAAAGGGTGGTGCACATTTTTCAAATACCTATCAGCCTGACAGTCCTATTCTTCTAAAGCAAAGTCCACATTTCCTTACTGTGCTCATCATTCCAAGCCTGCTACATCTGGTTGCTCGTGGCTTGGCTTGGATTTTCAGAATATGAGGCAACTTTCAACTGGATGCAAATACGTTAGTACTGAACTGTTGGTCCAATAGTTTATTTCAGCGTGGAAAATCTTCACACAAGAAGCAGCCTAGTAAATCCCATTCACAATTTATATCACGGTTCTCCATAATATAAATTAAGAAGGCCAAAGGCTACCTCTGACTGAACATGGCAAGAGTAAGACGTGGTGTGGTGTAACTGGGAGATTCCCATCTGTGGGCAGTCAGGGTGGCACAAAGAGGGGAAAGTGGGATATAGGGCAAGGAGTTTGGAGCCTTCTGCAACTTCTGTTGGTCGTGTGTGATAAATGACTGCAAATTATTATCTCTCGCCTTTTCCTCTTTTTACCTGTAGGAATTAAAGCTTCCCAGTATATATGGAGTGAAACCTGACCCCATAAAGCAGATACCATTCTCTCCCAAAACATGTGGGGAGGCATAGTTTTTATTACTGCCTGAGTGGTAGATGAATGTATGCTCCCTAAGCCAGTCTCAAATCTGCTCCTGTTTCACCCATGTGATTCCTTCACATAGGATTGGAGATCTGAATCTTTTCATACAATCTCCTAGATTTGTTGCAAGTTGCATAAAGTGGATATGGCAGAGAGATAAAACATGGGGTTAAACAACTTGCCCTAGTCCTTTCTGCTACTCCTAGAAACATCTGTGGTATCTTTCTTAAAACTTTTGGAGCTCTGGCAGTGTACGACATAACGCTCAACATGTCACGCTACTTTTAGTTGCCAGTTCTTGAACTGTGGTGGAGTCCTTCAGAGAAGGAACTTTCTGGAGGAGAGGAGCTAAATAGTAATGTCAGGAAATAAAGCCAAATAAACTATCTTACATATACATTATAAGTTGATTTTAGATTATGGGATCACATACCTTTTTAAAAGGATCCTCATCTGATACAGTGCATGTGATGGGCTGCACTCATGTAACATAATAAACAACGTTCAGCTGAACTTCCCTTGTTCAGTGTGTGGTTGGATGCTTTATTTACTACATTCCCTGCTAAACCTGGAATGATTAATTTCCTCACAGGCTTTGCTGTGGTGCTGTTATAGAGCTTCAGAAACTAATTAATGCTTATCTTTGTCAGACTGCTGTGAAATAAACTGGATTTATTTCCATTTAGAATTGAGGAACAAGAGCACAGACAGATTAAGCTAGAATAATCTCTGATTTTATGTGCCTGACTTGAGGTATCTAAGACCTGTTTTCTGTATTTTGCATTATCTGCCATGATGTCTATTCAAGGACAGGTCCCCTTAACCTCATTTACAGATGAAGGAACTCAGCAGTTTTCCAAATCACATTATATTCTTCATCAAAAGATTAAGACAGCTACTAGCCATCTCTCAAATGGTGAGTCATTTGCTCAACTTTCAGAAATTGCACTGTAGAAACAGGTGGGAAGAGCCCAGTCTCCCAGGCCAATGTCTGTCTTGAAGCAGCAGCTACTTCTGCAGTCACCTGTGTCATTCCCTACCCATTTTCAGCCTCTATAGCAGCTGACATTGGTAGGGATTCTGTAACTGAGATTTTTCTTTTTTCAGTATTGATGCAGCTCAAGAGGCAACCATTGCCATCTCGTAGGGAAAAAATAGAATCAGAATCACAGAATAATTGTGGTTGGAAAGGAGCTTGTAGATCACCGAGCCCAACCATACCTACAAGGATAAAGAACACGATGACATATGATTAAAGTCTGTAGCATAATGCATATACATCAAGTTCTAAGTACTTAAAAAATTAGTTTTGTGGCAGGTATTGCTGAATAATGGTATACCAGCTCTAGATATTGTAACAAGAGTTGCAGGTGCCACCTACACAAAGATAACAGATTTCCTAGGAGTGATTCCAAAACTTGTTTGAAATGTACTGCAGCAAACAGTCTTGAATACATCTTTCTTATCTTTGTACTTCAGCACAAGTTTTATTCTGATAGAGTTTTTGAGGGTCTTATAGCAGAATGGAACACTGATGAAGTTATGAATTCGACATACAGTGCTAATCTGTATAGGGTTCTATTCATCACTTTAATGACATATCACATTTAACGGAACCCAGGTTTCCTACCTGTAAATGTTGAAGAAGATTTTGTTCTACTTCTCAAGGATTTCCAGCATAGTTCTAATCCCAAGGAAAGACCTGAACACTACTGTTTATATGCCAAATATTTACTTAGTGGAAAACAAGTAACACGGGACCTTTCATCAATATCTGCTCTTTTTTTCTGGAATCATGTCTGTTTATCTAATGGTTTGGGTTTTTTTTCCTACAGACTGCCCATGCCTATATGCTTAAAAAAAATTAACTCCACGGGTATAAGGTACTACGTATTTGCAATCTTTGTCCATAGTAAAAGGAAAAGGTGTTTTCCTTCCCTTAAAGTCATTTTACCAGGTATTAGAAACAAGCAGTTTGCACTTTTACACGTGAAGCCACTGCATAAAAAGAGAGCAATTGCATTTCAGCAGCCATGGTGTGAGGTAGGGACATCTGGGAGCAACGACCTTTGGACATAAAAGACAGAGTTAGGGCAGGGACAGAAGCCTGTAGAGTGCCACAGGAAGGGCAGCCCACAATAAGTGAATTCGCATGATATCTGCCAGCGTGAAGTTGATTTGTCATTATTTTTTACTATCTGGCACTGTGAATTGGTGTCAGATCAGCGGTTTGGACCACATGGCAAGTATCAGGAACCCTAACTGGATTTGTCCTAGGATTTTACCTTGTGATTGTACCACACATGTACTAACATGTATCACTGTTTAGACCCTAATAACAACTAGGATGCCTATTCATGGTGCTGGTGTGCTTTCAAGTTTGAACAAATCTTGGTGTTTTTATTAAAACTAATTAATTGTGAAAGGAGTGTTGGAACGAGTTGTTTTCCAGGCCCTGCTCATAATGTATTTATATAAATATTTGCTGAAAATAATGGAATTCCTGCTGAGTTGTAAACAGAAAGTTACTTAACTGTCCAGATATTAACAACTGTTAGCGAACGAGTTCTAATTTTTTCTGCTCTTCAGTTTGCCATTCCATTATCGACCAACATTTGTAATGCTAAAGTTATTGATCACCTTTTGTTAAGGTGAGTGGTAGATGGTACTTGAAAGTTTGAGTCTGGTTTTGTCTTATGATTCTTTGGGTTATCTGAATGGTTTTATTGCATTGTAAATCTGAACTATCTCATGAGATTTCTGTCATTTCTCATAATCTCCTTGATGGGCAAGGTGGTGCCAGAAAGGATGTGTCCTTTATGGGAGAAATAACAAAGAGGTCAAAACATACAGTTCGGAGACAGGAGAGCATTATCTTAGTTACAACAAACTAACCCAGCCTTGAAAAAGTATTTAGCACTCTCTGACACATGTACAATATAAGGAAATGTATTAATTAATATATGGAGTGGTTTCTAACAGACAATCACAGAATCACAGAATAGAATAAAATCATAGAAACTTTTAAGCTGGGAGAGACCTTTAAGATCATTGAGTTCAACCATAAACCTCACACTGACAAGTCCACCCCTAAACCATGTCACTAAGCACCACGTCTACATGTCTTCTAAATACCTCCAGAGATGATTTGACCACTTCCCTGGGCAACCTGTTCCAGTGCTTGACAACACTTTTGGTGAAGAAATTTTTCCTATAATCTAATCTAAACCTCCCCTGGCACAACCTGAGGCCTTTTTCTCTTATTACTTGGGAGAAGAGAGCAACCCCTGACCCTCACCTTGTTACAACCTCCTTTCAGGTAGTTGTAGAGCATAAGATCTCCCCTGAGCCACCTTTTCTGCAGAAAGTATGTTTTGCTTTCAATTCTTAGTGATCTTCGCTGGCAGTCAAGCGCAAATTTTCCCTTCTGCTTTCAAAATATTCTCCTCTTCATCACCTAAGAGAGTAAACGCAGTACAGTTATATTTGTGAAAAGCAAGCGAGCAAACAAACCAACCCAAAGTCAACCCCCCTGATTTCTGTTTACAGCTTCTTATTTGGCTTATTCAGAGCGTTTGGTCAATTCTCGGATACTGAGGGAGGTAGTTACACAAATTTTAGCCACTGTTATGAAAAGTGATACGAAAAACTTGTTCTTTACAGTTACTTGGGAACTATGCTTAAAATGTTAGCATCCGGTCAGCAAAGATAAACTATACATATGATTTAATTGACTAATCTCACAAAAGAAATAACAGAGTCATAAAAAGGTCGTAAAACCATGAGGTCACAAAAACAACAGAATTACAAATATCAGAAATGTTTCATAACTACTTAAAGAGCAGCTAGAAGCTATGCACGACTAACACTAATACATCACTTATACTGATGAACCTCAAAGGAGTGTTACGAGCTTCATGGGCAGGCACTGAAAGTGAGTAGCCCTTC
>JAAGNO010006621.1:116177-142107 GCA_033439905.1 Ceryle rudis | reverse complement strand
TTACTTTCTGCCATGTCTTTGGTCCTTGTGTCTCAGATTAGAAGCATGGCCCATCAGCTGTTATTGACTACTGTCAGTAAGCTGTATGGCTGAGGCTACCATGTCCTGGGGTGGCAGGCAGGCAGAGGAAGCCAAACAGAAAGTGTGAAAATCATGTGCTCATGTTTACTCTTGACGACAGAGAATCATCTCTAAATAGTTTCAATCAGATTTAGAGTATGAATTCCCACTGTCATGAGATATATAATTCCCTTTAGAACAACTCTTGGTCTTCCAACACCAATAGCACTCCACAGAGAAGGAGGAGACATACAGAGTTGCAAAGATCTTCCCCAGGGCTATTTAAAAGAACATGCTCATGCCACTTATACTCTCCTTTTTAATTTCGTCCACAAATCAGTTGGATTTTGTGCAGCTGAAGAGGGTTGTAAATGCATGAAAGTGGTGGAATTAGAGAATGCAAAAGATCCTGAATGGCACCGTGTCACAGTGAGGTTTAGAAAAGAGAAGACCTTTCAGGCACTTCAATTCAGTACATATTATTAAACTGGAAGAATTATTGGGGGACCTTTGGGTGGCATTGAACTACGAGGGAGAGGCCAGAGTTAGATCTGCTTTGAAAAATAGTAAGATGAGCATCATGGGAGCAGAAGTCTGATTTTCTCCCCAAGTTCTTACTTTTGTAGGTGATCCATACATACCTATGTGCTTGCCTCTAGGAGATGCAGAGTAACATCTTTCACCACCACTTGTTTTAGACCCTAGCTGCAGTAAATTTCCTAATAGCACAAGTCTTAAGATCCAGCATGGGTCCATGAGTGCAAGAGGAGTGCTACTTCCACTCTTATTAAAACACTCCTTTAAGCCCTGCAAACACCTGTGCTTGTCTTGGAGAAGTCCTCATTGAGTAACTTTCCTGAGCAGGCTTAGCCCTGCTTAATTTATGAGATTCAGCACGATCACATTTGAGGTGATGTAGCACCTAGCCAAGAGAACAAAGCAACTTCACCTTGCAACCCTCTTCTGTTCTGGGGAGAGGGCTTTTTTCAGTTTTGGTTTTGTTTTGTTTTGTTTGTTTTTTTTTTTTCCCCCTCATAATTAACTACACTTTGATCACCATTTTGAGGGGATTTGTTCTTAATTTAGGCTGAAATTTTTGTACAGAAGTCAGTGTCGTATGAATTCCAGCTTTTGTTAGGATGGATTAATTTGTGGAGACTCTGACCCTGTGATACTACCATGGTTTTGCTAAACAAAGTCCAGTGTGCCAAACAAAAGATGTAGCAAGTAGTTACAAAATCACATGGCTATTACACATGCTTTTGATTCGTGTTGTCTGGTGTTTATTTTGGGATAATTCTGTTTTGAGGGTGGAAAAACCAGACTGTAAATAAAAAGGAGACCTATGATAAATACATTATGCTACACAGTTCTCAATAGGCTAATGGAGGGCTCCTCAATGAGAGCCTAGGAGATAGGAAAATTATTTTCAGCAATGAAAGAACAAGGTAAGAATATTCTGGGACACCATGACAAGTCAGAAAAAGAATGAGATTCACCCACTTGCGCAAAGCCCGTGTAATTTACTATTGCAGCTCACAGTCTGTGCTGTCTCCCTCCTACGTAAGGTTTGTAGGTCACTGCCTCTGGTGTCACTAAACCACACAGCTCCACTCCCAGTTTACCTCCCTTCTCCTGGACAGTGGGAGAATCTTGCAACTTCCAGGAGATGTTGAGTTAGCCGGTACTGCAGTTCTGCTCCTGACTTCTCTCCTATATTGCCCCACCCGTGAAACCAGATGATAATAAAGGGAAGAAGAGAGAACAGATCAGACTGAAGGTCAAATGAATCCAAAGACCTAAAAGAGCATAATAATAGTTCAAAATCACATTCCAAGGGGTACTAATGCCATTTTAAGATGAAACTTTTGTTTGCGATGTCGATTCAGCCCTAAGCTCCAGAAAATATCATCTAAGATATTTACTTACATTTTTATGGCTCTGTAAATCTTTTAAGGCAAAAAAACTACCTTTCTACACATGTAGGACTCCATTTATTCCATGGGGAGCTGCACTCACATATCAGAGGGTAAAATCTGGTCATATTTTCTAGATAGCAATAGGAAAAAAGGGAGGTCTTTCACTTCTAAAAACATTTACCGTATCCTAGCAATGTGCAGCAATGCTATGCAAGCCTGACAACAGGCAAATGGTTTTGAAAGATATTCTGCCTTACAGAAATACTGTAGGAAGACAATGTGATAACCTGTGAGCGTCTGTAGGTAGTGCAGGTCCCAAATATTGTCTTTATTCTAGGCTCAAAGTAACTAAGTTAATATCAGTGGAAATTTCTTAAACACTTGTGTTGGTGTTAATGCAGAGCTCAAGAAAATCTGACTGTCCAGAATGAAAACAAACAGAGGAATTAGGAGAAGTAAACATTTTGTTCTCAAGGTTTTGTAACTTAAAATAAATAAATAAATAAATAAAATCTACCTTTTGTGTGCTTGTGTGTGTAGGCTCTCCTTCTAAAATCTTACCTTGGGATTGACGCTTTACAGCTGAGAGCTTAAGTGATTTTAAAGTTCTTAAATCCAACTAAACTCTCTGCATAAGCAAATGCAGTATGAATCAGCTGTTCTAATTCTCCAGGATAAAAAAATTAAAACAACAGGAAGAAATGTGCTGAATGACCAGCTAAACGATCTTGTTAGCTACAAAGTATAACTAATTAGAAAAAAGCATTCTGAATTTAAACTTTGCTGGAATGAGATATCATTGTTATTTACAAAGGCACGGTATGACTGCCACTGCCTATGATGCCAAGCTGGCTTTTGAACAGATTGTGTAATTACCAGAGGAGGATAGATAGGTGGGAGTCTGAAGATGACGAACAATTTAGAAACTGACAAGAGGCTGCTGGTTTCCACAAGCTCATCTTCTTTCAGCCATCTGTAAATATGAATAGAGAATAGAGTAAAAGGAAAATGGCACTGCTGAAAGCTTTTCTATGGAAACATTACAACAATTTTCTTCCCATCTTCTAAAATACCATAGGATGTGCTTCTAGTGTTCATGATGAGGTTATGCCTCTTCATCGACTTATTTTCTTCCAGTTTTGAATAGTACCGTTCGGTCAGTATTTATCAGTGTGTATTAGAGTGCTCTGCCAAAGTCTGTAAAACGTGTCTCCCAAAATAATGTGTTAAGAGGTATGAAAGAAAACCTGGGAAATATCAGACAAGGAAAGACTAATTTATAGTCTGATCACAGTACCTCTAAATGCAACATCTCAGTATGGATTCGTATTTTATTGCCTTGCGTATTTCTGACTCGACAGCATCACGCTCCAGAGCTCAGCTATAGACGCGAAGGGAAGGAGCTAAATTTCCAGAGGGAATTGCAGCATCTCTGACCATGGTGGCAGGACTCTTTGCTCAATCTTTTGAGCAGAGTTGATGCAACTTTTGAAACAATTACATCTCATGGTCCTTTTTATTTACATCAGCAACAGATTCATCACGACTTTTTGGCAAGGATCAGATGCTAATATTTTAAAGGGCCGTTCTGACGTATTTATTTAAAAAATTAAATTTCATATCCAACTGTCTTATCAAAAATGATCCAATCATTTCAAATGCACATTTAGCAAAGAAGTGGAGATATGGTATTCAAGACTTCTTCCTTCTCAAATTATTTAAGAGAGAAAAAGTAGTTTATGGAAACTTTAAAGCCGTTGTTCCTCTAGGTGCAGTCCATTTAGGTTCATGAAGAGAATATAGAGGCATGGCTCTTCATTCACAGACACTTTTACATCTATTGAATGACTACTGCAGAGCCATTATGGTTGATGCCCTATCTCATAGCAAATAGGAGACATCTGAGACCTTTTTCTACTCAAGCTGCTTCCCCTCTTAGGAGTTTACCAATGAATTGGGTCATCCTCTATGCTCAGTGATTTTGTGGTACCTCTTTTCTTTAGAGTCCTCCAGAATTATGTTTTTAATATACTTATGAAACTTCTTCACTAGTTAAAAATGTGGGCTGAGCCCAAAACCAACACTGGCACCTCTGGGATGTCTATATTTTCTGGCATTACTTTCTCATACAGCCACATATTAATTAAATATCTAGCTGATATCATACCCAGTCTGGATAGCTGCTTTATCAGCTTTTAAATAGCAGAAAAAACATACCAAAATAGCAATGGCAAGTTCTGCTTTATATGATAACCACAGAATGCATCATACAAAATAAGACATTATTAGCTCTTACTGCTGGTTAAAATAACATACACATTTCTGTGGTGGTGAAGTCACTGAACAGATGGCAGTGGGGTCCTAATAATTGCGTCCTGTGTATCCCCCGGGAAGCTCTGGTGTTGAATATAGCAGTTCCTGGAGGTAGCCATGCTGGAGGTGGATAGGCTACCAGTGAGGTGACATTTTCTTCATCTAGTTGCTAAGACAATGTGCTGCTACATCTGACAATGACAAGTTGGAGGCTGCAGTTTCTTTTGCCTAATTTTTAACCTCCTTACCACTGACACCGGTAAGGATAAACATCATTCACAGATTGCTTAGTCAAACCATACCCCATGATTTCTGTTTGTTTTTTTCTTGATACAGATTATCCGCATTTGTTCACTGCTCCACCGCATGCCCTGTCCTTTTGCAGCCAACATAGTGCTCCACAATGCCCAGTGTCTCTGGATGATGAATTATTCAGCCTTGTCATGTTTCTGCCACTTCCCTTTCATTTAAATCTTCTGTACCTCCATCTGCCACCCATGGAATGGGGTTAATGAAATCTGTATTGCACACTGGGGTGCTGGGTGGGGCTTAATTCCCTGGGCATGTCTCTACTGCTGCTTTATTTTAGATCAGGGCATGCTTCTGAAGTGGACTTCTTCATCCTTCCCAGTTACCACCCTTTGGTCCACATCATGGAGCAGTCTCACAACACGTTAGCAGAAGGTGTGCTTAGCTGGAGGACACGCTCCAGCTGCATAGCTGATGTCGTCCAGTCAACAAGAATGGATTAAAGCTAGTCCAAAGTAAAACCCTCAAAATATTTAGCGCTGGGGATGTTGGGTCCTCAATACTAACTGCTTTGTTCTGCAGGTCCATTTGTGTTGTGCCATGACATATAAAGGAGACACAGACATTATAACTGACAGTTGCCTTTGTGATCCTTGGATGAACAGAACAGCAAAAGTATGAGGGTTTGTGTGCATTTCAGAGAATAAATACAGCCTTTGTGATTTAACCCCAAACTTTGGCTTTGTTTCACTGTACTATTTTAGTGGGAGATTCCATAGTTTATATAAGAAAGTTTACCTTAGAAGATCTAATAGCAAATGGAACCTGCTTCTGCACTTATGTAAATAAAAATCTATTCACGCTGAGCTAGTTCTGGTCCACGGACATTAACCAGCAATGTTTATTTTTTTATAGCTGGCAAATTTCCCCGAAATTTTCATTTTGAATAGATGCAGAAGGTTAACACCAGTAGTTTATTTTGATATTCACTCTATACACATCCTCAGATGCTAAGCTACACTTTGGGGTTACAGTAGAGTTAGTTTTAAAGATGTTGTATTCCAAAACAATATTCCCCTTGCCTCACCATACGTTTGAAATGGAAATATAAAGGCCAACAAAAAAACCCTCATATGCATCATTTTGTCACAGCACGTCTTTGTTTTACAGCATACCAGTTTTACTGGTGCCATCTTGTGCTTGATTCTTATTCTACCTTCATATCCTTCACTCTAATCCTGACTGTCCTCACAGTATTACTTTTGATATAGAGATATGTGAAGAATCGGGCCTAGAAAATTATTTTTTACTACTTGCTCAAGTTTCTAGTTTTTCTTTTGTCCTGTAGAAACCTGTTCTCTTTGTTTACCATTGCTGCTGACAACATTACATACACCCCTGGCTTTCTGAGTATTGCTCAGCTTTGTGCTCATCATTTTATATGCTGGCTATGCTCAGCTAGGCCTCGTACTAATAAAAGACTTTCCATGTCTCTCAGCCAGCAGGAGGTGATGAGGAATGATGCAACAAATATCTTTTTACTGAGATAGTCAGGTTCCCTCTGTGCTGTACACAAAGATTTTCACTAACTTGTGAGCTGCATCTGAGCATTGTCACATCAAAGTCAGGATTTTAATTCTATTTTTAGGATGGCATTTTGTTTGGCTAGAGTAGGGACATTTTTCTTTTGCTCATGTTTTAATTAAAAAACCTTTAAGAGCAGGAACATTCAACCCAAAGCAATGTTCTGAGCACTGATAATGCATAGCATTTATTAAAGACTGTGCTCTTCTCAATCTATTTGGGATAGGTGGCAATATATTACAATGATAGAGGTGGAATAACCAATAAAGAGAGGAAATATTGCTAATCCTTTAACTAGCAAGATAAACTGTAATCACAGCTTCAGATGTTATGTTAGACAGCGATCAAAGAAAATACAAAGAGGGTAAGGAAAATATATTCTTGCTGTCAGATAATAATTAACTGCTGGTTATCACACACCCCTATAAAAATTCACCTTTGTATTTGTTAGCACTATTCCACATAACTCAAGTGACTACTGAACCCGTGAAAGAGCAATGTCTTCCCACTCCACTGTTGCAGCTGCAGGTTTCCTTATATTGAGTAAATATCCTCAGTACTCTTCTAGGGAACTGTTGGTAAGGACTGGAAAATACACGTTGTTCCTCATGTCACTGTACTCCTTCAAGTGCTTGGAGGTTTCAGTTTTCCGTGTGTGATATGGACACCTTCCTTCCAGTAAGGTGTATCAAACCGTGCAGCCATTGAACACAAACACTTTGTTAACAGGAGCAGGCAGGCTTTTGCACCTTTCAACACTTCATCAGCTGGCCAAAAGCAATCACTCAGCCTTCAACAGGTATTTTAAGGAAAATACGTAATGCAGTGGAAGATACCAGAGTGAGAGAATGTCTGCTATAGCAGCTATCTGCAAAAATAGCAACCTAAGAAAGTGTAGATGCCTAAAAAGATAATCCTGTTACCAGAAAGATCTTACAATACTACAGGACATAATCAGTTTGTGAACACTTTGAACATTATCCAGCAATAAAGTGTTGCATGGATTTATTGGAAAGAAACCCATCTCATTTTCCTTTGATAGATCTCTTAGTCAAGAGGGTAAGAATGTATCAGTATACATGCTAGAACTTGATTTTAAGAAGACTTTCCAGGCAGTCCTGCCTGCTTTTCTCAAAAGTGAACCAGGAAAATACAGTGTTGATGAGTTTACCGTAACACACACAAGGAACAGATGTTGCTTCTTGGTCTAGTTCTACTCGATTATTTTATGAGTGACTTGGAAGATGAAGTAGTGGATCTTCAAATTACACCAGCAGATAGGAATTGCCAGCACTTTGGAGGACTGTGTTAGAGCCTGTTCTGAGATGAGTACTACGAATTCAGAAAACCAGACCAGTGTAATTTGCCACAGATATCCACTGCACGAATATAAACCGGGCGAGAGCTATCAACTGCATTAATACAAAATGGGAAATATTTATGTGGGATGCAGGACAGGAGAGAAACCTGAAGATTATACCACCCCTAAGCTGCCCCTAAACTGACGGAACTGTAACATATAACTGAGGAAAGACGAATCTCACTGTAGTATGTATTAGCAAGACTATCTTATTGTAAGGTGTGGATGGCTGTTCTGTTTTATTCTGTTGGAATTGGAAAGACTCAGCTCAAGTACTTTGTCCTGTTTTGGGCACCGCACTTTAAAAATGACAGAGACAAACTGGAGAGAGTCCAGAGGTTACGAACACAAATGTTAAGTGATACAGAAAATATGCCACATGAGAAAAGGTCAAAGAGAATTGGTTCTTTTTAGTCTAGAAAGAGAAGGTGAGAACAAAGTGACAGCAGCCTTCCTGTATACGGAGCTAGCTGTTCTCCGTGTCCACAGGGGATGGACAAGAAGGTGTTAATTTTCAGCAAAAAAGTTTTGCTTCACTGTTGAGGAAAATGCTGTAAGTTGAAAGACAGTTATGTGGTCTCCAACAGAGCGTGTGCAATCCACTGCACCGGACAGTCTTGTGCAGGGTTGAGATGTCTCTCCAGCATGGTCCAAGGGACTGAGGATGCCTCAAAGAAGGAAGAAAGAACACTCGTACGACAGTGTGTCTGTGCTTTCTCTCATTCAGCTTTCATACAAGAAAAGATATTCCCACTGGATTTCAACTTGTGACACAGAGTTTCTTTGCTATACCAATATTTTCCTCATCTTCAAAGGATTTATTTGCCTTTTTTCCATGATTTCAGTGTCCTGTCCTCTTGCTCAGACTGCTCCTCAAAACTCATGGCAATAATTATGTTACTATCAGCTTCTCACTTTGGGTTTATTGCTCACATTCTCATTTTAAGTAATATGAAAAAACATTTCGTAGTATGCAGTATACTGATAACAGTTTAAAAGAAAAATATTGACATTAGTCTGGTTGTGCAAATGCAAACAAATAAATATTTAGCTGACTATTTAGTAGCAGGGTAGTCAAGAAATGCTGTGCAACCCAAAACAGGGTGTATAACCAGAAGATTCAGCTCCCTTCAGTCCTTTCCTGGCTCCAGATCTATGTACTAGTACAGAAGCAGAGTCTTAGGTGCTTTCCACATGTCTGGGCAGGCCAGTGCCTCAACTCATCTTACTTCAAATGCCACTTTAAAATACATCTGTGCTGTAATGCATAAAAGGAACCTGCTGTGCAATAACATCTTATGTAAATTGTGACTTGTGGTTGTTGCTACAGCTCCACTAAGCATTACAAGCACATTTCACCCCTCCACTTTAACTGGTCACTGCCTGCCTTGAACACCTGCCTTGTGTCTGAGATTGCAAACTTTTCAGGTCAGAGTTTATGTGAAGTCTGTACAATGCCTCACACACCACCCTCCTGCCTGTCGTTCCCATTTGCACTCTAAGCATTATCCATACTGTCTTGTTTAGTTATGCAAATCCAGGCTATGTTTAAACTCTTCTTTGTACTACCTTTAAGAGAAAAACTTCCTGCTAATCCGGAGTTATCCTCTGAGATCTTAACACACCGTGAACATTTATACTGCAACGTTAATTTATCTCTTGCTGGCTAATGCAATGCTGCCCTACTCCTATCTTTCCAGGAGGCTTCTGCAGTGCTTATTTGCCTGTTTCTATGGCCCTCCCCACCTTTTTGCTCTTCTGCTGGCTCCTCCTTCACTGCACATCAAATGAACTACCCCTTGCTCTTCTTAGGCTGCCTCATGGCTTGGTGCCATCCTCCCTAGCAGCCAGTTCTATTGTCTCTGTCGGCCAGCTTTCACCACCCACATCCTAGGTTTTCAGACATGTACTTGCACATTCCCAGCTCAAGGTTTCTCAGCAGAGTAGGCGAAATCAAATTTCGCTACCCCAGCAAGTAGAGTACACATGTGCAGGCACTGCTGATAATGCTTTTTAATAGTTTCTTCTATTGTCTTCTGTATTGACAGTCCTTATCAACCTCTTCTCTCTCTTGGCTCCCCTCATGCTTTTAAGTTATAAGGAGACATGTGTTTCCCCATCCAGCACAACAGGGTCTTGGTCAATGACTGGAGCTCACAGACAAGTCACGCAGTCATCGTTAGCATCTCAAGGTTTCTGTTTTCCATTGCAACATATATGTTTTTTAACAAGAACAACGAAGTTACTCCCAAACTTGGATTCTGATCATTAGGCATTTCTTCATTTTCTTTTAACACCGACAGATCCAGCTCTCATTTCCTTATCACTTCAGTCACTCTAAATCTATGCCTTTTAACCACTGCCTAAGAATTTATTTATTTTTTTTCCTTTGCTGGTTATTTTGTCTTTTTCAACGGATAATCCTTGAATCATCATTCATGCTGCTTAGTCATTTTTCCATGTCCAACATTTTTCAGCCCAGTACATCGTATAATCAGTCGCTACTGTTTCACATTAACCCAAAAAACCCCATTATATTCTCAGATGAGTTGTCCACCTATTTCAGAGAAGCTCACCGGAGTCTATGGTGACCTCTAATGGCTATAAAAATCCTTTGCTGAATACCAGAACAGAGGGATTTTGGGGTTTCCCACCTTTCTGTTCATCTACAGAGAATACTTTGAAGACTTCTAGTGCTATTCTTTTTTTACTCAAACTGATAACTTTGTAAATAGGGTTAATCTAATGGTCCCTTTACACTCACTTGTCTTTTTCAACTATTATTTCAATACCCTGAAGGAAATCATGAAACATGTAGAAGGTCAGCAGTATGCAGGTACCCTCAGTCATGCATCTTCTTCACTCCCAGTGATGATAAACTAGAGGCCTGAACACCTGGCTGAAGTTAGCACGTTCATAAATGTCAACTGGCTAAAACGAAGTTCAGGAAATGGAAAATATTTGGCAGAACTAGACACAGTGCTTCCCACCATAGGGAGCTCTGCACTGTCAGATAACCAGCTGTAGTTATCATATTTATGGATTTACAGAAGCATGCTGGTTTTGTTGGTGAGAGGCAGAAGTGCTAGGGCTACATATCTGGCAACTCGGTCACAGTGACTTCTCCGTTGCTGGGATTTCCAGCAACTTTCAGCATATTTACTGCAGCGTACTTTACTTGGGAAGAAGTTGCATCCACCCTGGAAAGAGTCGCTACAACAGCATTTGTGCCTGCAGCAAGACTGGAGATCTCATTGCTGTGCTTGTTTTGCCAGATGGCTGATGTATGACAGCATGCTTTGAAGTCCCAGGTCTCCTGCTGGAATGAAGGAACTTCAGGCAAGACGTACCTGCTCTATGCAACACAGCATGTAAGCTGTTAATAAGGGTCATTAGCAAGAACTCTTTTCTTTTATTAAAATGTAACTACATGTACAGGCAGTGGCAAATGAAAAGGAGGGCCAGGCAGAAACCACAGCTGGCATTTTAACACTATGGCACACAGCAGATGAAAAATAACCCAGAAGTCAGAAAAGGGCATACTTGGTGAGTCATACTCATAGTGTGTGTCTAGAACAGAAAATGAGAATTAACTTTACCATATACAAGATTGGACTTCAGGGGAAGTCTTAAGAACTGTGTTGGAATGATGAAATTGTAGGACTTGCTGTTTCTTGGCCAAGTCCCCAAATCCCTTTTTTGAGTTTCATTCTCTGAAGGACAGTTTGAAGGAGACTGAACCCAAATGACTTGGGTTAAGATTTGGCCTCTCATGTCCTCTCAATCATCTTGCCATTTTGTAGAAAAAAATTGTAGCATGTGAACCATTTGTTGAGTAAAAAAAATGCTCTTTTTTTTCCCAGCCTTTGCTTTTTGCTCAAAAAGTGGGTAAAATTGTCAAACTTAGTAAAGAATAATTAATGTTGGATAAGCACTGCAACATATATCTGCAATGATTTCCTCAATGTAACAATTAAGGCAGATGTTTACCTATTTTTTTGCTATTTGGACTCAGTTTTGAGGTCTCAAAAGCTCCAGGTCCAATCTTTCCAATCTTTTGCCTCAACAGAGAGCTGTTTTAAGAACATAAGATTAGTAATCCCCTATAATTTTTTAGAGAAAGCCACTACATGCCCATTAAATGAGAGGACTCATCTTCCATCCTTTTTAAGACCACTTTTCATAAGTACTCTAATGGTTGACTTTTACTGGCACAGAAGTTACTGGAAAACAAATGCACTGGTGGCAGATTCAATTCATATTTGCAGCCCTGGAAAAAGTTTGAAACAGCAATTTGAACAGTGCAGGAAATCCACAGATGTGAGTGTGAGCTAAAAATGGCACTACTTGGGATTGTGGTTTGGTACAGAAGCTCTGGGCACACAGAAGATTTCATACTCAGGGTGACAAAAAAGGGGAAAAACGCTTTGAAGAAGAAGTGAAAGAGTCAGAAGATCATTCAGAGAATTAAAAAAAAAAAGTTTTATATTTTACTTAATGCAGAAACGAAAGTGGTGAAAGACTTGAAGAGAGGGATTTTTTTAATGAAGGAAACCAATTAAAAAGTCATCTTTATGCATTTTAAAGCAGGTTCTTTATTAAAAAACCAACAACTGTAAGTAAGATTAGAGCTGTAAGAAAGAGTAGGGGAAACGCTACTTACTGTCTGACTGTATGTTCAAAACAATTTTCCTCTGTCAGACAGCTGTCAGAAGCAGAAATGCAAATAATGGCCTCCAAAAAAAAGCATCACTCCTATGGCATGTAAGGAAGTCACGAAAAATTGCCAGAAAATAAAGTCTAAGGATAAGAAATATGTCAAACAAGCAACAACGTATGTGATGAGGCTGTCCACATGAGAAGTATTCATCAATTGACACATGTTGGAAACTCTTAATAAGCCAAATTTTGCTAAAATGTGGATTTGTTAAAGATGTCAGCAGAACTGAAGAGTTCAAGGACTTCAGGGCTGGAATTTGTTGGTTTTTTTTCAGGTAGGCCAGGAACTATGCTAGTTCACTACTCCATGGTAGGGAACAGGCTTATAGAGAAAAAGTTCTTAACCTAATTGATTGAAGAATCAGATTCAGAAGGATATTAGCTATAGGGGTGACAAAAGGTTTTATCGGCAAAAAACCTGGTGTTTTAAAGGTTGAGAAATGACCTGGAAAAAGTGAGTATTCGTAGAAGCTGAGATAAGTTCAGCTTTGCAAGGAAAACTGGAGCAAGAGCAAAAATATTTTTGACAGTTATATAAAGAGCAAGGAAAGAAGAGGCTTCTCATTAAACATGTGGCAGTAATTAGTAAGCACAGGGCAGATAACATAGGTTTGGCCCCTGAAGTAACGGGATAATTTGCCTCTGAGTTTGTTGGGAAGGGTGACGTTGGACATGAAAGCTGGGGTGGAGGAGTTAATGAAAGTAGACTCCTCCAAAGGTGGGGAGGAAATGATGTAGAGATCTTGGTTTGTTCAAAGCCTCCACACAGGTCAAAGGAATGTTACAGAGCAAAGAGCACCGTCTTCAGTAGAGCAACTGGGACTGACAGTATTTTAAATACTCCTTCATACCAACGAATTCAGCCCTGTGAGGCAATGCAGAAGTCAGTATCTGCCGTAGCGTAGTTGCCTAGTGGGATGTGTGCTCCCTATCCCAGTGCTCTCCCACACAAAAGTCTGTATTTTTCAAAAGCACCTTTTCCACTGGCATCTTCCCCAGAGAGGACAGTGCCTGAGTGACCCTGAAACTTGGAGTCACTTATAATCTGTTGGTGAAACATTCAGAGACGATGTCTACTTGCCTTTTGCTATTCTTATTTCTTTAAATGAACAGAATAGCAGGAGGCTGTGGACTGTAAAGGTATAAGCTAATCAGAATGGTGTATTTTAGGAGTTTCCTTTTAAAAAAAGCATTCAGGAGTTATTTTAGAAGAAAGAATCTTCATTTAAAATGCTTTAAAGCAACTGTGCAAGAAACCACTGAGAAATATTAAAAAGAATAACAAGTAGGGTGAAGCAATTTTAACAATTAACAGCAACAATTAAGATGAAATAAATATAAGCAAAGCTAAAAAGAATTACAGCATAAAAACACTCACATGAATGCTATGATTAATGTAAAAAGAGATTGCATATTCTATTATAAATGTTTATTGCCTTTATTTTTAACATTGTGGTTTATATTATGGATGTAATGACCTTTCAGAAATGGCAGATAAATGACAATTTCAAACTAAGAATTTTTCAACTACTTAAGGAAAGTTTGAATGCCAAGTTTTCTTATTATTTTTATTGCAGTATATTTACATTAAAAGCTACAGATATATAAACTAGAGCAAAGAACCCTTTACTCAGAATTATAATTTGTTTGGAATCCCTTTGGCTCTGCTCTCTTACTGCAATATGCATATATTTAAATAATCACAATAAATCTAAGAAATAAAATCTCAATGCTAACAGCTTAATGTACATAATATTTTACACAACATTTTATGTTGAAAGTTACTTTTAAAATTCAATTGATAGAAAAAATGCAATAATTTTAAGGGCCTATCTACGAAAAAAAAAAAATCCTATCTAAGGTCTGCTTTATAGATACAAATTAATAGCCTGTTTTGTGCATTTTTGATAGAGGTGTATCCTCTACTGATGACTTCTTTTGGTATTTTTATGCTACTGCTGGTGAATGCATTTCGTGGGACATGTATGTTCTTTCAAGACTGGAGCAAATGGATGAAGTGTTGCTCTGATAAGATACAAAATACACTGATGTGTGATGTAAGATGGCCGTGACCTTTTCCAGATTGCTGGGAAAATAATTTCAAAAGAAGGTAATAGACATTTTTGGAATGGAAGTCAAAGTGCAGTTTGGGAGACCTTTCGTGCAACACCACGCTCTCTTAGCAGCACTGAAATTTAGAATGAGGACCATCATGATTATCAATCTTGTGAAAGACCCAGGTTGAACTTAATGGCCACAATGAAGTCATTCAGCTTCCTGAGGTCTTCAGCTGGAGTGAATTTAATATGATCACTGAACTGTGTTTTGCTGTGATCACATGGAATAGCTGAGGTGCTGTGCTAGGATGGTGCTCCAGAGAAATGACATGAATTCAGGCTAAAGAAGTACTGGACTGAACAACCTAATGCAAGTAATAACAAACTTTTGTGTGTGTGTGTGTGGGGGGGGGTGCTGTCTGCAGTTTAATATACCTTCTAAATTTTATGTTTCCTCACAGCAGTTGAACTGTAGTTAGAAAAGATGCTATCATATGCTGGAACTCTCCCGGTGTGCTGTCAATGGCATAATTCTCCACTGGTAAGTGAGTTCATGGCGAAGCCTTCTATTGAAGGCTACTCTGCTTTTGATCAGTTTGTTATGCTGTTGTCTGAGGCATTACATAAAGCCTCTTGGGCAGAGCAATTAAGCTAGTCAAAGCATTGGTATAATGCTGGATTGCTGGGAGTGCTATGAGTTGACCACACAGGGCCACACACTAGATTTATGATGATCTAATTCAAATTTGTGCAGCTGCATGGCTTTGTATAACTTTACTTGCTTTATGCTGCATTATGTGTGGCGCCACTTCTCTTGGCCTGGCAGATTGAGTTTGGAGGAATACCTGGTATTGTCTTTCCAGTGTTTTAAATACTTTTTTTTATATTTGGAAATTGTTACTTCAATTAGGATAAGAATCTAGTGGAGTGAAAAAGAAATCAAAATGACAAGCAAAGTAGATAAATTTACCTACTATTCATTAGTCATTTTGGTTTCCAAGTGTTTATAAGCTTCTGGCCAGAGTGGCTATCCTTAAGTGAGGCTGATGTTCCCTAACTAACTGTTTCTATAGTAATGTCCTTCAGTCTCCATTTAATGAGCATCTGTTATGCAAATGCTGGCAGTGGCACGATAACTACATTTCTATGACATCGCGCTTTCAGCAAGTGGGACTTGTGACAAGTGCGGGAGAATGATGCTGCAAATTTTCAGCTAGAGTGTACAGTGATTTATGCCAAATGAAGTAGTTGTGTTTTACTTCTTCACTGACACCAGTCTGGGTGAAGGAAAAACAGCCAAGGTCTCTGATATTTCCACAGTTGATATGCTCCACGTTGAGGGTGGGCTGTAAAGAAAAATATAATCAAAAATGAGACAAAACAAACCAGAAACACAGATCTCACCAGTTTTCAGGAGGTTGCTAATCTGCACTTTCTACTTGAGTGAAGAGGGCTACCCATGGAGCTGCAGGGACTATCCAGAATAGTTGGATACTTCCCCAGTGGGGGACTTAAAGAAACACAAGTAACCATCTATGGCATGGAAAAGGATGAGCGTAGGTACACTCCTTGTAGATAAAGAAAAATGACTGCGAAAGAAAGCAAAGCAAATTGACTGCAGTTTGTAGACAAGGCTTCATTTTCAATCAGTATGCAATGCTGTCTTTGCCACTCCTTGTTTAATGTGTTTAAGCAGTAGAGAAACTAGTTAACTGCTTTCCGAATGACTTATGTTAGTAGAGGGTTTAGTGCTCTTAAGGAAGCAGTATGCAAAGATTTAATGGGATCTGTGTAAAGAAGAGGCTGGGATTAGTTCCTGTGTTCGCTGATCTGTGTATTTTTTGTGGGATTAATTTGCAGGACTCTACATGTATCTATTTCACTTTTTGAATTGACCACGCTGCTGCAGCTTTTTTCTTGCTGACTGATTTTATGAAGTTTTCATCTGGAGTGATTAACTGGAGATTAGGGTACAGCTAAGGTTAGGGAGGCTGGTTTGTTAATGCAGCCTCCTTTTCCAAAACCCTCTTCAATACTCTGACAGGGCAGAGGATGTGCTGTTAGGTTATAACAGCGCAGCTTTCATGATTAAGAAGGTGGCATCAGAGTAGCCAAACCTGCCACCTCAGGGAGGTCTTGGTAGCACTTGAGGTGACTTGGGTTGGGCCAGAAACTGGGGAATGCTTGGACATATGACCTGTTCCAGGTAGGAACTTGCTCTCAGCACTCAGGGACTATGATTCCTTTGTAATAGTCTATTTTCTTATTCTGTGCAATGTGAGGATGGCTCTAAGGATCTTTTAAGGGAATGAAGCTAGTCATCCATACAAAACTGTAATTATAAGGCTTCTCACAAAATTGCCACAGGATAAAAATGGCCAGCTCTGAGTTCACGTCAGTTCAGAGATAGTCATGCATGGCTCCTAACTTCAGTGGAGATTGTTGTGGCATGAATGTTTTTTTTTAGCCTGCCCGCTTAAGATGATAAGAAAAGGTAAACATAAGTGTTTTGTTGAATAGGAGTAGTGCTTGAACTATTGTGTTGAGTGAGCACCTCCAAAATAAGACTTATGTTTCCCATGACCTTGCCCGTATTATCAAATTCTCACTTTCCTAGCAAGATAACGCTCTGAAGACTGGAGTAAACAAATCAAAGTCCTTGAACACAAATCTGCAGGGTGGTTTTGTTTTTGTTTTGTTTTGGTTTTAATTTTATTCCATCTTTCATGGGATTTGCAATTTTCTTCACAATATCATGTGATGGAAAATGTTAGCAGAGCTGCCCTCAGATGGTAATCTGCATTCACCACAAAATCAAGCAGTTTAAGTGAAGGCTGGAGAATGATGGTAAAAGCACCTCAAAATGAGCACTGAGTAACTTCAGTTCATTTTGTCCCACGTTAATGGATTATCTGCTGAGTCAGCTCAAGCCGGTCCCCTGAATCAATAGTAAGGATGGTAGATGAAATGAGAGATAGAATAAACACTAAAAGATATGTACCATCAGCCCAGGAATAGCTTGGGGTAGCAGGCTATCCTGACACCCAAAAAGCTGGAAACCAGTAGCTGATTGGCACCAGACAGTATGCCCTTCACTTTCACCTACATCCATACCTACCCATCAAGGCACTATACTCAGAAAGCTCTAAGGAAGGAAGTATTTAAGGAAAATGTGATGGAATTGGATTTTTTAAAATCTGAAGTACAGAAGATTGGGAAGGGTGCAATAATAGCATGAATTCAGCTTCATTCAATGAAGCACTGATGAAAATGGATGTATTGAAAAACCCAAGCTGCTACTTCTGATGAGGATCCACAACGAGGCAGGCTTAAGTCAGTATGGAGAAAGATGAGGTGCATTGCCTGTAGTTTCCAAAAATCATTCATGACCTGTGAACATATATAAACCTTCCTTTTTAAGGCTAGAGCAACAATATCACCCCGATGCCCGGCTAGGTTTAGTGGAGAAGGAACCCAGGCACAGGACAAGTGCACTTTTGTGATGAATAATAAGGATGGCCCCCTCATGAAAGTGAACAATAAAATGTCTGATGCCAGCTGGGCATTTTTTTGAACTGCTGATTGTAACAATGGTAAGGAATAAAAATAATTGGTGTTCCAGTAGCACCTCAGAATGCTCAAAGATGTGAGTGAACATAAAACACACTTGGGAAAGAAGAGTCACTGAGTAGTATCCGTGTTGTTATTCCCAGACAGAAACAGCACACCTGTCTTAAGCAGATAGAGCTCTCCTTGAAGCCAGTGGGAGCTGCTGTGGTAGCCAGAGCTGAATGTGGGCGGATGTGACAAATATCTGAGAATGGGACAGAAAACTCCTATTACCAGTCTCATGCTTTAACCACAAGAACAGCCTCTTTACCAGCAAAGTGTATTCCCCATCATATCATCTGATAAATGAGTCTTATTCCAAAAAAACGTTGGGTTTTTTTTTGTAGACAAAAAAAAAGAAGTTCAATTAGTATTACCTAATCTTCCTCCCTTCGTCTGGATGTTCTCAACTCATTGATATTGCACAGGCTGTGTTAGAACAAACAAATCAATCATGCCATGGCACTATTACTGGCTGAGCTGCTCCCCAACCAATGATAAGTTGCTTTTTTTTTTTTTTCCCTTTTTAAAGAATGCCTTTCTTCCTAGTGGGAGAAACACCATCAGTCTTACTAATGTCAGTGCAGGTGGAGACACTCCACAGTGCCATCCTCCCCTCTCCACATACCCTCATGTGCCTGTAGACAAACTGAATACTAAGAAGTGTTTTCTTCTCTGTGATGGGCTCCTTCTTACAGTACAATCAATAAATGAATAATAGCAGTGGAGTTGCAAGATCTCATGAAGCAGGAGAAATGTAGCAAAGTGGGCAAACTGCAGGGTTTAGTTTCAAGTCAGGAAATCCAAATCCCCTCGAAGCCACGTTCTGCAGCAGGATCGTAGCTCTTGTCTATAATACTAAGTGGATGCTGCATATTAATGCTTTTGCTGCTAATTCAGTGGAATTCCTTTTTCTTTTCCTTTTGTGACAGATTTCCTCTGTTGTTCTGGTGAGTTCTGCCTGTGTAAGAACCCTGCAGTTCCTTCTTCATCTACTGAAGAGTTGTATTATAACAAGTCAGAAGAATGATCTTGGTTTTGTTTTGTTTTGTTTTGAACAAATCAAAGTATATTTTAGAGACAGGCAAGACTGAATGTTAGATCTGTGTGCTACCTTCACATATAAAAGTATATGAAGAGGGACTAATTAATGAAGAAAAATCATCGGCAAAATACTGTAATCTGAAGGATCTGATGTATATATTATGTAGGTGCATGTGTGAGAGTTACTGCATTTTCTATCTTTATTTTTCCCCCTTTACCACATGTACTGTGTTCTGAAAACTTAGAAAGCTCAAAATACAAAATTAAGTTAAGCTGCCTGAGGCAATAGTTGGCTATTATATGTGATGAGCTAAAGTCAGTTCACAGAGTATTTCAGCTCATGTCTTCTTCAGCTTACCCTGTTGCAGTCTGGTCTGATAATCACTCAGAGCCTTTCCCTGTACTTCACTATGATGGGAGCAAAACATTATATGTTCCAAATCTTTGCCACGTGGTTTTGCTTCTGCTCTGCAGCATGCGTCCAGCTTAGAGATGGTTTTCTTTCTCAAGCAGTGTTACCAGTTACATTTGGGTCCTAAACCTACATCCATTTCAGCAATCCTGCTCTATAATTTGGTCCCACAGACCCCAAACTGATGTGGCTGGTTCTCAGACTTGCTTCTGTTTTTCTGTCAGTATTTTTTGCAACAGTTTTCCCTTGGCAATCGTTTTCTGAGTGCCTTGGAAGTCACAGAAGCCGAGGGTCAGTATCCATCAGCTTTAATTGATGCATAGTGCTCTCCTAGATGCCTTTGAAAGAAAAAGAGTATAAGTAAACTAATTTTGAGTGTGGTCATTCAATATTAGCCAACTAACAAAATACAAAATAATGGAAAAAGGGTTCTTGGACCCAAGGCAATGTATTCTGCTTAAGATTCTGTTCTCACACATTTCTTGCCATATCTTATCATTGTCCATGGAAAAGGCATTCATCATGACAAGCAGAAAGAGGGTTATAATCTGTGGTTGACCTTTGATGGAGATAATGATATATTTTCTCTCAAAATCTGTGGGGGGCAGAGTTATTCATAGCTTCATGAAAATGACCTATTTAAAAACAATGTATTGTTTTAAGTGAAAAAAAAAAAAAAAAGGATTTCACATTTGATTATAGTTTAGAAATGGCACAATCCTACCCTGCACACAATAGGGGGAATATGTTTATGTGGAGATTTGACAACAGAGTCTTTATAGAATAAGGAGCTGAAGAGGCTGAGATCAATTTTAAATATAAAATAAGTAAATACTTAAAAGTAAAAACTTAAGCAAGTTCATGTTTTGCATATTTTTTTAGTAGGAGATTTGGAAGTGGAGTAATCGGATAAACATCACAGTCAACAGTGGATTTAAATGTTTTAAGATATTTGTTAAGTAGAGTTGTTAGTTTAAAAATTGGAAGGGATTCTTGGAGAATGGAGGTTGCCTATATGGAAATTTTCATCCCAAACACAGATTAAAATGAATTCTATAGGGACAGATCTAGTCATGGAAGATTTTAGTAGCTTCCACATTATTATTAATGCTTGATATTAAATTTGTAGTATGTTCCAAACATTGTTATTGTGAATGCAATAAATACCTAACTGATAAGAGACTAAGGAAGAAGAAAAAGGAGTAGAGAACTGGATGTTTGGGTACCTGGACAGATTAGGAGGTGACTTTGGATTCTAGGTTAAACACAGTAGCCATAAGTGACTGCAAAAATAACAAGCACTAGGGTATCATCTGAGACAACTTTAAGGAGCAATTTAAATGTCAGCATTGTCACCCAGTCTACATAGATAGGGCATGCTGTTCAGACCTCTGAGTTGCCAGGTCTGATATTTCACCGTGCTGTGACTTTACAGCTGTTCTAAAGTAGTGTAAACAAGGTATGAGATCTTCCCACATCACTTTTCTTAAAAAATATAACCTCTTGCTTGAAAAATATAGAAGAATTTAGTTTTGTAGAAACACACATTTAGGCACTTTCTGAGCAAGGATAGATTTGTGAATCACTGCACTGAGCAATGACTAATTAGGTCTCCATTACACTGTGTGCAACAGGAGTAACACAGCCTTTTGTGTACACAAAGCAAAGCTAGAAACTGATTTATTTTAACCTATGTGCCTCTGTTTCCAACAGATTCGAACATCCAAAAAAATTTTCTATCATCTCGGGCTTATTGTAATTTCACTTAGGCATCAGGTTAAAAATAAAAAAGCTATCAAGTTCTGATGAAATATCCTGTTCAAATTTACACAGACACACCACTGTGATGGTCCTGGAATCTATTTCCTACTTCTCTTCAAGACATACCTGAGAACCTTTTTTTGTTAAATAAAAAGTTATGTTTTTTTCTTCATTCTGTTAGGAGGCAGCTCCCAGGCAAATATAGCATCTAATTGTCCGTACTTCAGTAGAAATTCAAAAAGAAAAAAGGCCAACCCAGAGAGGATGGAAAATAAACCACCAAAATAATCATTATGCAGTGTTTTTTCATGCAACAGAAAATGAAGGGTTCAGATTTCTCAAGCAAAGGAGGAAAACAAATAAATCTGCACAGTTTCTCAGCTGCTGCAAATAGATTCAGCTTCACTGACCTCAGCAGCACAAGAAGGGCCAGCATTCCATTTTATTATTCATATTACCGTATCACTGTGAAGACATAAGATGGGGGTAGAAGAGAGATAGTAAGGGGGAATTCCTTTCTCAAAGGCAGGTTTAAGAGATCATAAAGGCAAAGACTGAGCGCGGGGCCAAAGAGTGGAGTTAGCAGATGCTTTCTGCTAACACTGCACCACAGTGAAAGGCTGTGAGTCTCAGAGCTCAAGTGCTGGTGCTACGAGTGGGAAGTGTGGAAACACCATCCAGCACAAGTATGAAAACACTGGTCTGTGATCCTTCCAACAGCAACCTGCATGATCTTTCCTCCTTTAGACATCGCTTTCAATTTTACCATCTCTCAGGCACCTGGGACTGTAACTCTGCACATGCAGAGCCCAGGCTTTCTCTGAACATGCCCAGAGCTGCCCTGATCTTGACAGGAACAAGCAGCTCTGAGCCAGTGACTCCTGATTTTTTTGCTGTGCTGTGGCTCAGTTTCAGTAGGGTGGGCTAGTGGAAACTTATTCCTATCCCACAGGCTGCTCTTCTGAGGGCATTGGGTTTGAACATCTCAGGCTAAGAAGGTAAATGAATTACATTCTCTTACCATTGGGATTGTGTATTTGGGGAAATAAAAAAAAAAAAAAAAAAAAGAAACAAAACAACAACAACAAAAAAGACCCCAGCAACAAATAAAAAACCATTGCGGTGAGCAGTTTTTTCTTATGGAGGACTGTTTGGTTCTTTGAAGGAGTTTCATCTCTCGGCAGCAGCAGTGGGCAGAAATAGCTACCTGCCAGCCTGTGCCAGCTGTGGGTTTCAGACTGTCCTCTGCCCTTAGTGCTCCCTAATAAGAAGGTTACAGCATCTGCCTACTGAGAGCAGTGATTTTAGGCAGGAGCAAGCTTAGCATGCTGGCTGGTTTGAATCTCATTCAGAAGTACCTGTCGCTCCTCTGAAGATACATGGCAGTAAAGATTTCACTCCTGGATCTGAGCTGGAAGCCAGTGCTTTCCTCAGGCTAGCCTTTATGTGCCTCATGGGAAAGGAGTAAAGATCAAAACTGACACTTAAATAGCCCTTGCTTTAAAAAATATTTGTGAATTCTTGCAGGATACAACAAGGGGCAGTCCACACATTCACTTGTATGATGCAAATACGTCTCCCATGAAAACAGTGGCAAAATGCTTCGTGCAATTCTTGTATGTGCAACATACAAGGTCTAAGTTTGCTGTACCAGAAAATGTCAAAAATGAGTCCTACCGGGAGCGGCTGTTGTTTAAAACTTGCATCATATTCTAAAGCATCTGTATATTTTTTCCTGTGTCTGAAGATTAGTTAATTAATAAAAGCCAGCCACATTTTTGCCACTTTATCATTTACAAAGAACACCTTTTTTTTTTTTTTTACAGCTGATAGGCCATATGCTAAGTTGATTTAAGCCACCTCACTTCTACTGGTTTTGATATAGACTGGTTGATCTACCCTCACCTAAATTCTTGACCCTAAGTACTGCACGTGGAGTGATTCAAGTTCTAAAGTGTGCTGAAGGAAAACCAGCTCTGTTTAGAGGACTGAATATGGTCCTTGCTGATGGAAATTCCATGTAAATGAAATTATTTTGGAAAATATTTCCTTAGCTGAAAGCTTGTGTTTTTCAGGTGCCATTGCAGATGTGTTCTTTCTCAAGCAAGTACAGTGTTTCCTAAAATTAAAGGGAGGAGATATCTCATTACTGTGTGATCTAACATTATTCAAGCAATCCTTATAGTTAGCTCTTCACAAAGTGTCTGGATGTCCCTTTAAACTATCTATCAGTGTTTCCACTTTGCTTATAGTTTTGTGTTGAACTTCCTGAAATTTCACCTCCCAAGGTGTGATGTCACGAAGGATGTTACTGAAATCATTTGTTCTGTACTCTTTCTGGAAGAAAGAAGGCAATGATTTTAATCAGCCACTACCGAACCTAGCAGGTGAGTCCCATCTTTACAAGAGCTGCTAAATATCAAACAAACAGAATAATGACAATTGTAGTTTAAAACCTTACAAGGTACTACTTTCCTGTCAGTGCAGATAACACTTTTTCTTAATGGAATAATAGAAACATAGAATGGCTTGGATTGGAAGGAATCTTTAGAGATCATCTAGCTCCAACCAACCATGGGAAACTAGATCAGGTTGTTCAGAGACTCATCCAACCTGACCTTGAAGAATTCCAGGGATGGGGGGCATCCACTACCTCTCTGAGCAACCTGTTCCAATGCCTAACCTCACTGTAAAAAAAAAGTCTTCCTTGTGTTCCATCTAAACGCACCCTTTTTCAGCTTCATACTGTTGCTCCTTGTTCTATCACTACAGGCCTTGTTGAGAAGTCTCTCTCCATATTCCTTATAGGCCCCCTTTAAGTATTAAAGGACCACAATAAGGTTTCCCTGGAGCCTTCTCTTCTCCAGGCTGAACAATCCCAACTCTTTCAGCACTTCTTCATAGGAGAGCTGTTCCAGCCCTCTTACATTCTTTGTGGGCCTCCTCTGGACCTGCTCTAACAGGTCCATGTCTTTGTTGTACTGGGGACGCCAGAACTGGATGCAATACTCCAGATGTGGTCTCACAAGACCAGAGCAGAGGCGGAAAAATCACCTCCTTTGACCTGCTGTTCATAATTCTTGCTATACAGTCCAGGATATGATTAAAAAAATAAAATTTCATAGGCTGAAAAATATGAAAAGATGGGGATCTCTGAGCTTTCTTTGCTGATATATGACCAGGGAGATTCTCTTTCAACTGGAAATGCCACACAGTGCTTTTATTACTATCTCTAAGTATCAACAAGGGCCTCTAGCTTGAGAAGTGCAGGTGCTTAGCGCATGAAAACAGCAAAAGCACAGCTGAGTAGTATGTAAAGGAACACAGTTGTGACACCTTCATGATCCGTTCCAGCCACGGCTTTTCCAGGCCATTCTCTCCCTCCGATGGGGTCCTGCAAGGACGGTGCTCTGAAGGGCTGACCATCTAGAAAAAGACTGGTCACAGTCCTCAGCTCTGAGCGATTACTCAACCATCTAGGGCACTAGGAGTAAAACAGAGAGGAGCTGCAGACTGCTGGAGCTGCTAGAAACCCTGCCAGGGCTGAAATGCTCTAGAAGTGTAAGGGATTGCTGGAGGAAGGGTAAACAGTAATTCACTGTACATGCCAGTAGCACACCTGCCAGCCCAGGAGAAGATACACAGAAGATAGCCTTATTCTGCAGCATTAAGTATATTGAAAACGTTTCAGTTCAGTCATGTAGAGGAGGTTAGCATGAAACTTTGGTAATGAAATGTTAAACATCTGTATCTGCAAAGCAGCACAGGGATCCCCCAGCTACATTTAAACAGGCTTTGATATTGGCAGCAACTTGGCCATAGCAGTCCAGAGCTCAGCATAGGCTGATTTATCCTTGTCAGGGGGAGTATTTGGAAGTGATTATAGTGTAGTCAGGTTCTATAACAGAAAAAAAAAAGTTGTGAATACTGCAAACTACAGGAAAAACAAACCACGTATAACTGTTGTGCTCAGAGAATACCAGACTTGAAGAGACAACTTTGCAGTTTCTCCATAGTGAAAAGGGTTAAACTTAGATGAATATATCCCTTATAAATGACTAGATCAAAATGAATTCCACAAACAGTGTTACATAGTTATTTATGGGGTGGGTATGGATCCCTAGCATTAGTAATATACCCTTAACTACTCTGAGGTAGTTATAAACAATTGCCTCCAGCTAGGTCCAGCCCTTGTCCTCACCTGGTAAGCAGCACAGGACGCATTCATAAACCTGTCAGTGCAGTGCCTGCCTTCTCAAACACTAAGCCCAGTTCTGTCACTAGCCCTGCAATAATTCTCAAAATATAGACAGTAGTGAAGTCTGCTTTCCTCCCTGTTTCTGTCTGTCAGTTTACTGGCTTTAATGGAATTTTCTGTTATCTTTGCGTATCTCTAACCTGAAGAGCATTTTGGCAATGGCAATGGCAATGTATCAAGCATCACAAATACACATATTTCACTATAGAAATCAGTTGGCAATACCTGTTGAGGGGAACTTGTGAAGCTCAGGCCCCATCTTTCCTGTCAAACCTGTATCTTCCTGTTTTGTTTGAAATCAAGAGGCAAAATACACGATGGATGGCACAGATATGCAGACAGACTAATGTTGGAAGTTTTAATTCCAGTGGAAACATAGCAAAGAAAGTCAAACGTAGGCTGAAGATCAAGAATTAATCTTTGAACATTGCACATGGTGAGACAAAGGACCCGTTTAAGATTATGAAGTGTGGTAGTGGTTTGACTTTGTGGGCCAGAGAATCTGAACTATCACACGAAAAAGGACACAGGCTGAAGGGCACTTGAGCATTGCATGTAACTTCACTGCTAGAAACTGGAGACTTC